>OZ004704.1:98008461-98088461 GCA_963924515.1 Vespertilio murinus
TAATGTAAATATCTGTGTTTTCTGATAGTCTTAGGTGACCCTGCTAGTGGTTCTTAACCTGTGAGTCATGACCCACAGGTTGAGAACCGCTGCTATAGAGCCTAAGACCACCAGGAAACACATATATTTACATTTTATGATTCATAAGAGTAGCAAAATTACAGTTATGAAGTAGCAACAAAAATAATTTTGTGATTGCGGCGGCACCACAACATGAGGAACTGTATTAAAGGGTCACAGCATTAAAAAGGTTGAGAACCACTGGGAGCTCTGGTCTGGGAAGGTGGCCTTGAGGATTGGCTAACAAGATGCTCCTGGAGGTCACAGCTGGTGATCCTTTGAAACTGGCGATTCGGTTTTATAGTACTACCAATGCCAACCTATGTACATTATGAGTAAAATAGCCTATGGTAACCTAACCTGGGATTCTAACCACCATTTATAACTTTTTAATCTAAGGGAAAGGGTAAACCATGTTCCAAAAGCTAAATTTTTTTTTTAGCTTTCCACATCCTGCATGGTTCAGGGTTCCTACTTACAGGTTTTCTTCTGAGTGAAATATAAGGCATTCCCCCCCCCCTGAAAATAAGGCCCCCAGGCTCTATCTCAGAATGAAAATTAATTTACCGTAAACTGGTCACTAGGGCCGCCCCGACTGGCGTCTAGCAACCAGTGACCTTACCGGGAGTTCTGACGTCACTGCTATGTGAATGGAGAGAAATCAGCGTGGAAACTCTGTGAAACCTAAACTGCAAGAAGTTGTGACTTGGGTGAAGAATTCATGGGAGAAAATCACTGACAGTTGCATTGCAAATGCACTGTGAGCAGGCTACCTTGACAAGAAGTACTCATTTAAAGACAGTGCTATTGCTAAACATGAGAGATTTGGTCCACTGATTCTGAAAGCAATGGAGTCACAAGAAATTCACCAGGAAATTCAGGAATTGGATTGTTATGATGATGTTCCAGAAGATGATGACATGATTGTCATTGAATAAATGAGTAAATTCTTGATACTGTAGGATTCAGTTTGTCTGGTTTGTGTTGACAACTACCATACTACTGTACCGTATACAGGTAATAAATTTCTTTTATTTTCATTTAACAATAAATATGTGCTGTATTCTTCTTCATGGAAAAATGACATCCCCTGAAAATAAGACCTAGCGCATCTTTCGGAGAAAAAATTAATATAAGACACTGTCCTATTTTTGGGGAAACAGGGTATTTACATATGAGGCTCCAGATCTCAAATGCTCTGAGCTTCACATTTACTTCACATCACTTCTTATCTACTTCTTTCACCCACACTCTGAGATGTGAGGTATAGTATTCTGTCTGTCTTACAGATTGTCTGTCTTAAGTGAGGCGGGATTTGAACCAAGGTGTATGTAGCAACTAGAAACTGAGTGTGTCACAACTATGGCAGGCTACTTTTGGAATGTGGCCTCTTATTAAATTGGTGATTTTCTCCACCTTCTTATTTTATGTACATATCTCACAGTGTCTCTAGAGCAGTGGTTCCAAACATGGGAGCACCACCACACACAGGGGGGTGATTTGATTTTAAGGGGGCAACTGAGAATGAATTATTAACAGTGAATTTTTTGCATTTCTTATGGTTCTATATATATATTTCAGTTCTCTAATATATGTTTTGAAACTGTATTTGCTATTTTTTATATAACCTAATATTATTATTACTAGAGGCCCAGTGCATGGTGAGGTCTTAAAGGGGGTGCGGGCCAGGATGCAATTGGCCTTCCAGGCGGGTGGTAGGATGCCCTTGCTGGACTGAGATCTGGATTCATCCCGCTGACATTCACTCCAGTTGTCAAGAGCCTCTTGACCGACACTTTTATATTGTTTCTTTCTTGAGGAGAGTCTAGGGATAGGAAGCAGCCAAGATGCCTGAGGCTGTCTTCCAGGAGGCCAGGGCTGTCAGGATCGTGCTGGCAGCACTGGTCCTTTGGTGCCTGGCCCATTCTCTGGAGATTGGACCTTCAGGACTACTGAAGGAGTGAGTGGCTGCTCCAGGCTGGTGGGCTGCCAGGATGGGTCAGTCAGCAGAGTGGCACTCCCGCTGTGGGAGTGCACTGACCACCAGGAGGCAGCTCTTGCACACCTGCTGCCCCAGCAGGGTTGAGGGGACTGGGCGCCACTATCTTGTGGTTGTGGGTGCCACCATCTTTGAGGGTGGGGCAGTCAATTTACATGTACCCTCCTTATTAGATATAATTTTTTAACAATTTCTTGCTGATTTCTTCCTCAGTATTTCAACTGCCCTTTTGTTCTTTTATTTTTTTCTCTTTCAAGTACCTGTTCTTTGGAAGCTTGTTTAGATCAAGTTAAGGGTCTTTTAGGCTTCCTCCATGGGATTAGGAGTTCACTTTTGGAATAATAAGAATTATATGTCACGGGGACATCAGGATTTTAGAGATGCTTAGGTGGGGCCTGGCCAAAAATGTTGGGAATGACTGACCTAGAGGCTATGTTGGATAGGTAAAAATAAATAAAATGTCCCAGAATAAATAGGAAGAAAAACACTGCCCTCTTTCTTTTATCCTTCTCAAGGTTCATTGCTATACACAAAATCCTTTCTCCGGAGTACTTTTGTATAAGATGCCAGATGAAGGAATAATAAACTGTAAAGTTATTCAACTTGGCGGAATTACAGCTAAGGTTACATATCAGATTATTCTGCTCCAATGAGTGTTTTTAGAGTGGTTATAAGATGATTCTGGCTCTGTAAAACAAAATTTAGAAAGTTAAGATTAATTAAATTGACTTATGAAAACAAGGGCTATGATTAACTAAGTATATCCCTTGATCATCTATTTTCTCCCTGATAGCTAGATAATTGCTTGGGCCTTGAATCATAGTCTACACCAAGCCATTTGGTTGTCCTGAATACCTGAAGGGGAGGGTAAGCTGTCAGCTCTCTCGGTTCTGTTTGCAGCTATCATGTCTAGAGGAGAAACACAGAGACTGCTTTGTTGAGAACTTGTAATTGCAATATGCCAAAGGGATAAAATTGCAGAAACAAAAAATTCCTTTACAGTGATCTAGAGTTTCAGTTATATTTGCTCCTTTTATTCAAAAGTTTAATTATTTAAGCATTTATAGTTTTCTGAGTGGCTTGGCATTTAATCTACTGTTTTAAATTTATCCATTAGATAGTCTAAACATGTTCTCTCTTTCTAAACTATCACTGATCTTTATTTTATACTAGAGGCCCAATGCACAAAATTAGTGCACTGGATGTGGGGGAGGGGGGGGGAGTCCCTCAGCCCAGCCTGCACTCTCTCCAATCTGGGACCCCTCCGGGAATGTCTGACTGCCAGTTTAGGCCCAACACCACAGGACATTCCTCTCACAATCCAGGACTGCTGGCTCCTAACCACTTGCCTGCCTGCTTTCCTGATTGCTGGTAATCTGCTTCTGCCTGCCAGCCTGATTACCCTCTAACTGCTCCCCTGCCAGCCTGATTGCCACCTAACTGCTCCCAGGCCGACCTGATCACCCTCAACTGCCCTCCCCTGCAGGCCATCTTGTGACAAAATGGGGATGGCCATCTTGTGAGGGCATAAGGGTCAATTTGCATATTACCTCTTTATTATATAGGCTGAGTCAATTATATCATATTATTTAAATAATACTCTACTGAGTGCCTTCTGTGTACCAACTTCTGTGTTTGTATGTGTGATAATTTCAGATACCAAAGAGTTAAGTATTGCATAGTTGTTAGGCATTTCAAAATATTTACAGTGAAGATAAGTATTTACATGACCTCTTAGTAAAATGAAATTAACTGAGCTCATGGAGCGAAACTAAATAAATCAGTAGGAAGAGAAACGGTAGGTTTACTGGTGGAAGTAATTAGATCCGAGCATTCTCCATTGTGCTAAGTTGCTGCTGTTTGTTTCTGAATGGCTGCTAATGTTTAAATCTCTGAG
Source organism: Vespertilio murinus (assembly GCA_963924515.1). Classification (NCBI taxonomy): domain Eukaryota; kingdom Metazoa; phylum Chordata; class Mammalia; order Chiroptera; family Vespertilionidae; genus Vespertilio; species Vespertilio murinus. Next base: position 98,012,418 of record OZ004704.1, read on the forward strand.
CTCCAGATTTTTCCTATTTTGCCAACAACGTTTTCTCCAAGTGTTACTAGAAAACTAATGAGATGCAGCAATCCACTGAGGGGCAGAATGATTCACTAGTTGCAATCTCCTGTAAAACCTCCTTCCTTTAAACTCAAGGTAAATTCTCACTTTATGGGTCTTTGCAGAAAAGCAGTTCTCATTGCTACCTTAAAAGAAGAGTTATCTGCACTCAAATTGTTTTAGGGTAAAATGTTCCACCTGTGGACCCTGTGCTGGGTCATGAACACTTTGTTGACAGCCACGTCTAAGATAGTAGCTCCAGAGGCTAATTATATGGCTATTTAAAATAGCATCTAATCAAAATGATACAACCTTGATAGAAGATGAGCTTGTCCATGGCTGGCTGAGAATAATCCAGTTGTAGAAATCTGTGTGCTTGCCTGTGGTCAAGGGTCCACTTAGATTCCAACTAGCAGTCTTCTGATGGACAATATGGATTCTCCTCTCACAGGCATGTGTATTATGAGGGGTATGTACACACTTATATCTATATACATATATAGTTACATATTATATATAATAAGAGAGGAATATGCTAATTATCTGTTATGCCTTGAGGAGTAACGACCAACCATGTAACGAACAGATCATGGATCTGCAGAGGGTGGGGCAGCAAACTACAAGCAGGTTGTGCAAAGCTATAGGAGGAGGCAGAGCAGCAAGCTATGAGAGGGGAAGTAGAGAAGGCTGGGGGAGTTACAGGAGGGTGGGTCAGTGGGCAGAGAGCTGCAGGAGGGCGGCAGAGAGCTATTGGCACAGGGCTACTAGTATATGTGTATATGCTTACTGACCAGACAAAGAATCACACAGACATGAAAACTGCAGGTTTCATGTCAAGGCTAGAAATCTCCTCCAATGCCCACATGTACTGACTGTGGCACAGAGTTGTGGTAGGGAAAGGGATGAGGTGGGCAAGAGACACCACTCCATAGAGCCTGGAGCTGAGCTGACTCCCCACTTCTAGAATTTGTCTTCTCTACTGATTCCTGGGTAATTGGTTGCTTCATTCCAAACAGGTGGGGACCCTCTGTATTTCTTCATGTAACCACAACTGCTCCACTGTCCTCACAGCTGCTCTGCCATATCCTTGCTTGTACACTTCAAACATTTTATTATAAATGTAGTATAATCTGGGGGTTTGAGCATGTGATAGTTAGCCATGGCTGAGTGGAGTCACAGAGAGAGAGAATGTATTCAGAAAAGAGAGTAAATAGGACCGAGGGTCCACGTTCTGGATTAGGCCTGCATTCAGAGGTGGGGGAGATGAGAGGAGGCAATAAAGACAAGGAAGCTAGTGAAGTAGGACAGAAGGGTACCATGCCCAGACCTTGGGGCATTTTTATTCCCAGAGATGATGGACATTCCGCCGCCTGCTAGCATCCGCATTAGCGCTCAGCAGGCTGTGCTTCAGCCTTTGATTTTTCTGCTTTCCTCCTGGTCGAGGGTGATATTTCTTTCTTTAAAAGCCTGGCTATGTTGGTTTTGCTGCTATACAATGTGATCACATTGGCTTGTGTTTAGAGAAGTGAGACTGAGAAAGTAGGAAGCTACTATAGCAGTTTAGCTGAAATTTCTTTCTGCTAAATCTTTTAACTTTTTAACAGCTGGCCTCACTTGCCTTGCCATTGAGGACGTGACTTCTGTGATTGCTTTCTCAAATGGAGACCCTTTTTCTTCTCCAGACCATATATGTACAACTGGGTTGGTAAAGTTGGTGTCTCCTCCCACCACACTGCCACCACATGTCATTTCTCCTTCGTTTATGTCCACTCATTCGGTATACCCCACTCTGTTTCTCTGCTAATTCCCTTTTATGGGCTGAAATTGTGTCTCCCTCTCCAGATTCATAGGTTGAAGCTCTAAACCTCTTAGAATGTGACTGTATTTGGAGATGGGGCCTGTAAAGAGGTAATTAGAGTTAAATGAAATCATTCAGGTGAACCCTAATCCAACATGACTGGTGTCCTTATAAGAACACAGACATTCAGAGGGAAGACCATGTACAGACAGGGAGAAGACAGCTATCTGCAGATTGAGGAGGGGGGAGGGGGAGTCTCAGAAGAAACATGCTTGCCAACACCTTGATCTTGAAATTCTAGCCTACAAAATTGTGAGAAAATGCTTTTCTAATTTAAAGCCACATTGAATTTTGCTTTTTAATGCAGCTTTATCAGATTCATAAACCTACCCCCCTCATTTCACAGAAGATTATGGCCCTTCGTTCACAAAACTTCTTTCCACCAACATCCTGCCTTCCTTCCAGTTGGTTTCAGTGTTTGGTCTGTTTCATTCAGAAAGGGTTCATTCAGAACCCTGATAGTTTAATGCTCTCCGAGGCCCTTTCCACAATGCTCAAACCAAACTCTGCCAAGGCCATCCTCTGGTTTTCACACAGAACCATTTCATCATTGAATGACACACTTTTCCTTCCCAGCCGTTTTACTGAATTATTATTAATATGCTGGTTCTTCAACCACTTTATCTGACAGGCTATTATATTCTAGATTGTCTCCCTGTTTTTGTGACTTGCTCACCTGGTTACGGTTAGAATTTCTCTCACATACTATTTGCTTGTTGGCTGCTATGCTTTTCCTACCAGTTTAGTCCAGCTTTGTAGAGCCTCCACTGGTTTCTAGCTTATCTTCCTTTCTCTTTGTAAATTTATGCCTCTTAAAAGTTATTTTAGTGGGGTTTTATAAAACAGTGAGATAAAGCCTTTTTCAATCCACCATTTTTTAACGAATGGCCTCTCACTTTTTTCAGCATATTCGAGATATAGCTCTGTCTCCTTATATCACTAAAATACACCTTACTACTCACTTGGACTGTCATATCTAAAATGCAGGCCTCGTTCTCATTTTATTTGATGTTTTAGCAGCATTTTTATTATGTTGACTATGCTTTGAAAGAGTCTGTTTTATGAATTCCAAGATAGCATACTCTCCCGATTTTCTAGGTCACTTTGGTCCCCTCCTTATCAATATCTCCTACAAGATAAGCTACTAAGTGTTGGAATCCCCTAAGGCTCAGTTCTTGGCCCTCTTCTCTCCTCCCTCTAGTCTATACCATATCCATAGATATCCTTATCCATGCTTCTGACATCAGTTTCCTCCTATTTTTCTCATAGTTTCCAAATGTATATCTCCAGGTAGATAACATCTTTGAACCCCAAATGCCCACCCAGCATCTCTATTTGAAGGTCTCAAATAAACCTCAAAATTATCCAACACTGAATGAACCCTGAAATTTCCTGCAACAGGCTAAACACAAACATCATCTAAATCCAAATCATAGTCTCTTCCACCACTCATTCACTGTATTTCAGTGAATAACACTATTATTGCTGTAGCTTGACAAGTCAGGGGGTCATCCTTGATGCCTGGCATATCTAATACATCTCTATTTTCTCTTGTTTTTACCTACCACATATATCTATTGAGTTCCTACTTGGAAGGCAATTTTGTCCATACCGGAGAATTGTGTGATTCTACAATAGGACTTCTGTGAACAAGAAATAAACCTTTGTTGTTGCAACCAATGGCATTTTGAGATAGTTTGTGGGTCACTGAATTATTTAGCTCATCCTTTTAGTTGTTAACTTATTTCTCTTTCTATTGTTAGCTTGAGTAGTGAAGAGATTGTGTCTATTTTATGTATTCAAGAATCTGATACAATTCTAGAACATAGAAGGTGCTCAAAATTATTTTGGATGAGTGTATAAAAAGATAATATGATAAAGCTTACTGTTATTGGTGATACAGTTCATCAGGTAGCTTGTCATAAGTGTTGGCAGAACAAATGAATAAAGGATTGATGTTTTGCTATAATCATCTGATTTTACTAATGGAAGTCTTAATACACACACACACACACACACACACACACACACTGTAGAGGCCTGTTGCACAAAATTTGTGCACAGGGGGCCAGGGTTGTCCCTCAGACCAGCCTGCAAGTTCTCCAATGTAGGACCCCTGGAGGGATGTCTGACTGCCCACTTAGGCCCTATCCTACTGGGCCTAAGTGGGCAATCAGACATTCCTCTCTCACAATCCAGGACTGATGGCTCTCAACTGGTCATCTGCCTGCCTTCTTGATTGCCCCTAACTGCTTCTGCCTGCCAGCCTGATCACTCCCTAACCACTCCCCTGCCAACCTGATTGATGCCTAACTGCTCTCCTGCCAGCCTGTTTGTCCCTAACTTCCCTCCCCTGCAGGCCTTATCACCCCTAACTGCCCTTCCCTGCAAGCCTGGTCACCCCCGTTGCTCTCCCCTACAGGACTGGTTCCCCCAAAATGCCCTTCTCTGCAGGCCTGGTCGCCCCCAACTTCCCTCTTCTGACAGCCTGGTCACCCCTAACTGCCTTCCCCTGCAGGCTTGATCACCCTTAACTGCCCTCCATTACAGACCTGGTCCCTTCCAACTGCCCTCCCCTGCTGGCCTGATCCCTCCCAACTGCCCTCCTCTGCTGGCCTGATCATCTACAACTTCCCTCTCTTGCAGGCCTGGTCTCTCCCCTGCTGGCCATCTTGTGTTCACATGGGGGCAGTCATCTTTGACCACATGGGGCAGCCATCTTGTGTATTGGAGTGATGGTCAATTTGCATATTATTCTTTTATTAGGTAGGCTAGAGGTCTGGTGCATGGATGGGGGCCAGCTGGTTTGCCTTGAAAGGTGTTCTGGATCAGGGTGGGGGTTGCTTTGGGGTGTACGATGGCCTAGAAAAGTGGCCTGTGGTCACAGCCATCTTGGTTGGGTTTATTTGCATATCCGTTCCTGATTGGCTGGTGGGCGTGGCTTGTGGGTGTAGTGGAGGTACGGTCAATATGCATATTATTTTGTTATTAGATAGTATATATATCTTCAATTGAGAAATAAGAACTAATGTTGGAAATGAACTATAAGCTGGCATTCAGTTGTATTTTCTGGGAATCGGATCTCATTTACACATGTAATCACCATCCATCCAAATTCTGATGCATAGGGAGGGAGCTTCAACAGCAGCTAGTTCTTATGGGAAGTTCTGTGCTCACCCTCTCCTTAGGTGAGTAAAGAACTTACCTCCATCTCAAAGTTCATATCAGGATAGTATTCTAAACACAGCTGAGCTTCACACCTCACCGACTGCTGCATGGTACTTACTCTCACTGGTTTTCTTATCTTCCAGCTCTCTGACTAGCTCCTCTCTCATTCCCTAGATTGATCAGAAGACTTTTTGTTTAAACCCACTCTCAACTCTGATGGCCCAAGGTCTTTCAACATGACAGTTTCTTGGCTGACCTCAGTTTTCTCAGGAGTCCTCTGCCAATTTCCAGGCCCTAATAAACATTTATACATACACAGACACATTGTAATATTTCTTGTATTCTAGTCTGAACAGCCTATAAATCCATCCTTCAGAGACTGCTGTGAATTTTTTATTGTGTGCTCAAACCAGGAGGCTATTTTTAAACACAATTTACAAATTGGACTTTGGAAAATGAGGTGGACCAAATTCTAGCATCTACTACCAGTAAGTGCCTGAAAATCCACTCCATTAAAAAGTTTTAATTAAAAAGAACAACCCACGGGTGCCTCATTGTTGTAGTGTACAGGATCATTCAGCAGTCTTGGGAGGAAACAAAAGAGTTTGCCCCATGGTTACTGTCCTCTAGACAGAATTAACCCTGGCGAAGAGCTGGGCTGGCTATTAGAGGCTAAGGTAATTTTGCCTGAAGTGTTACCAGCTCCTCACTTTCATTTCATTAAGTCTCCCAGAATGGCAAAAAAAAAAAAAAAAGTAATATGGCCTCAATTCTTTTATTTCCTCTCAATACCATTTTAAAATGGATTTTAAAGAATGCAGCTGACAATACTACAGTAGGGGAGAAACCTGTGTAAATAGGCATAGGCTAATTTTTCTCTTTACTGTTAAACAGTGATCTCCATGAGGAAAGGGACAAAGGTTAACACACCTTTCTAGGCCCTGAGTCTGATAAAGCACATCAGTAGTCTTTCAGACAATGCTTGTTGAGATGCACATAAGGCAGGCAAGCAGTGGGAACCAGCAGTCCTGGATTGGAAGAGAGATGTCCGAATGGGATAGGGCCTAAACGGGCAGTTGAACGTCCTTCAAGGGGATTAGAGAGGGTGCAGGCTGGGCTGAGGGACACACACCCCCATGCATGAATTTTGTGCACCAGGTCTCTAGTAGTTAATAGTACTATATTGTACATTTGAAAGCTGCTAAGAGAATAGGTCTCAAACATTTCCATCACAAGAAAAAATGTTGTAACTGTGAGGTGACAGATGTTAACTAGACTTACTGTGGTGATCATTTGTAATATAAAAATATATTCAGAGTCATAGTTGGAAAAATAATAGCACAACCTTTTACTAACCACATGCCCGAGGCATTCTTTGATCTGGTACCCCAGGGATAACCATTGCCTGCAAGAGTCAGATTGTGGCTGTATTGATATGTGGGCTTCTTCTACACGTAATCAGCTGTTCTTCAAAATTTTACATTTAAATCTGAACTTTATCCTTTTAGTCACAGCATGTTACAAAGCTTCTAATTCAAAAAAACAAGTTCAATGCATTCTTCAGAAAAGGTTACACGCTTTCAACAGAATTTCTACATATACAAATTTAAAACATTTTTGAGATGCATTTATTGGCCTCATAAAAGCATCACTGTGCTTAGACTGAAGTATTAAAAATGACTTTACGGTGACTTTTTTGACAGCCACCACAAAAACAATTATTCAGGGTCACAGATGTATAAGATGTTTGCTTCTGAATTAGAACATCATGTAGACTTTCCAAGGCATGGGCACCCACTGTCATATGCTCATTTGCCTATTGGCATTTGCAGCCACGTGCTGACTGTCACTCGTCTGAGTAGAAGAGGGGTGAAGGTGAGCAGCAGGACCCTGCCCCCTGCCAGCCCCCGTGTGCTGCCCTCCACGGCCCCCTCCTATGAACTAGGCCACCAGCCCGGGGACAGCCATCCTCTCTTCTTGCTCTCTTCTCCCTGACTTGCTCTTCCTTGATGCAGCTGAGGTAAATGCCTAATGTTTTTTGTTGTTGTTGTTTTTGTTTGTTTGTTTGTTTTGTGTGTTTTTTTTTTTTTTTTTGTGTGTGTGTGTGTGTGTGTGTGTGTGTGTGTGTGTGTGTGTGTTTATCTTGACAGTAAGCTCTAACTGATCTTAATGATCAAATCTTTAAAAATTACACCTCTGGTCTCCTAGGTGGTAATTTAATATTGTTCATCAAGCCTTGTTTCCAACCTACTGAGAAACTATTCTATTTCACTTTGGCCCTCTTTTTAGTGTGATTTCCATTATTAACCCACATGAAAGCTAACCAGATTCCCCTGCCACCTTTAAAATGTATATCATTTTGCCGAAACCGGTTTGGCTCAGTGGATAGAGCGTCAGCCTGTGGACTGAAAGGTCCCAGGTTCAATTCCTTGTACCTTGGTTGCGGGCACATCCCAGTGGGGATGTGCAGGAGGCAGCTGATTCTCTCTCATCTCATCAATGTTTCTAACTCTTCCTCTCTTTTCCTCTCAGTAAAAAAAAAATCAATAAAAATATATATTAAAAAATAAGAAAATAAAAAAATAAAATGTATATCATTTTATGGCATTGCAATGAAATATCTATATGGAGGACCAATCATGTTTAAAATAAATAGGTGAAACAAATAGAGTTTTGGAGATAAGAATTGTTATTTTAAGTACTTCCTATGTTCCTTTATTTATAAACAATTTAAGCATCCAGTCTTGAATTACGCAGATACAGTTCTACTATAGCAATAAGATAAAGAAATTGTTACAGTAGTAATCATGCAGACTGTAACTATATGATTTTCTTTCAAAATGCTATGGGCAAAATAAAGGTCAAGAATAAGTAACATTTTTTAAGTCCTTTTATATCTTTTTCCCTTAGAAAGGGGTTTATATTCCTATGCTATACAAGGAACCTGACTCCAGAGTTCTTGGCGGGGACTACAGACTGAAAGCTTGAGTCCCCACGAATTCATATGTTGAAACCTAATTCCCACTGTGACGGTATTTGAAGGAGGGGCTCTTGGGAGGTGATTATGTCATGAGACCAGAGCCTTCAAGAATGAGGTTAGTGCCCTTATGAAAGAGAACCAGAGCGCTCTGCCCCTTCTACCATGTGAGGACACAGAGAGCAGACAGTGGTCTTTGAACCAGGACGTGGGCCCTCATCAGACTTTGAATCTGCTAGTGCCTTGATCTTGGACTTCCAACCTTCAGAACTGTGAGAAATAATGTTTGTCTTGTAGGCTACCATATCAGTGGCATTTTTGTTATAGAGCCAGCACAGGCTGACAGAGGAATGTGTCTCATGTGTCTTACATGGGCATGAGCACTTCATGAAGAAAGGCAGACTCTGTGAAATTTCTAATTGATTTAAATAAAACAGTGAAGTAAACAGACACAGGGGGGTTATGGTAGTCATTTTATGGTATCTGAACTGTGAGAATGGCAGAATGGACTCCAAAAATGTCCATGCTTGAATCCCTAGAACATGTCAAAGTGGATTTGTAGAACTGAGATTACTGACCTTCACAAAGAGAGATGATCCTGGATTATCTAGATGGGTCCAATCTAATCACATGAATCTTTAAAAGGAGAGCACTCCCTCTAGCTAGAGTTAGAGAGATGTGGCAGAAGGGGAAGTCAAAGAGATTCAAAGAATGAGAAGGACCTGGCCTGCCCTCACTGGCTGGGACAGGTGCTGACCCTATGATGAGGGGGCCTGAGGATCTCAGAGTGGCACCGACTGGCAAGGAAACAGGCACCTTGTACAGCCACATGGAAATGAAGCTTCCAAAGTGGGAATAACCATGCAAGTGGATTCTTACGCCCAGACCAGTTAACACCTTATTTTGACCTTGGAGGATTTGGAACAGAGAAGCCAACTGAGCCACCAGGATTTCTGACCAACAGAACTATGAGAAACAAGCCGGGCTGGTGACAGCTACTAAGTGTGTGCCAATCGGTCATGACAGCAATAGAAAACAATAGAAGTAGGTAGCCTGGCACCCGTCATAAGAGTTTGGCTCTAAACTTACCAATATTTTAAGTGTTACGCTCAGACTTTGTGATCCCCAAGGACCACCAGGGAGCCCAGTCCAATGCAATAAACAAAAGAGCCTCTTCCATGCTAGCATGGGCTCTGTCCCTCTCACACCGACAGCATGGCGGAAAAGAGGCTGAACTTTGACAGGTCAAGGGGTTTTATAAGGGTGGTGATGTCACTGCTTTGGCTGACCCTGATTGGTTGAGTGAGGGCTAGGGTCCAGTTACACAAAATGGAGGATAGCTCCGCCCTGCCCCACAGTACAAATGGAGTCAGGAGTTAGCCCCGTCCCGCCCTGCCCTCTCAGTAAGGATGAAATCTGTGCACTGCCTGTGAATAGGACTAACCCTACTTAGACTGCAGGTCAAGTCTAGGCATGCTGATGTGTGTAGGGGAATTCAGAGCAGCCCACCATGCTCAGTGCTTCCCAAATTGCCAGGTGGCATTTTGCACCTAATTCCTCTCCACCTACTTTCTTGAATTCCTATAGCTGTATCTATCTATCTATCTATCTATCTATCTATCTATCTATCATCTATCATCTTATCTACTTACTTACCAATGTGGGGGACAGTGGAGGAGTGAATGGGGGGATAAATGAGATGGAACGAGATTTGGCTTGGGGTGGTGAACACACAATATAGTATACAGATGGTGTCTGGTGGACTTGTGCACCTGAAACATGTACAATTTGTTAACCAGTGTCACCCCCCAATAAATTCAATGTAAAGAGAAATATTAAAAATGAACATGTATTTCAGTGAACTCTGAATATAGATTATAGTTATTGTGCATTTTAAGTTACATTTTAAAATAAAAATTTGCACGTCAAAAGTTGTGAGTAGATGAGAGAGACAGGAGAGAGAGAGAGAGAAATGAAAAGTCGTTCATAGTGACACATATGGGCATCTGAGATGATGCATGCAAGTACAGTCTGTCCTTGACCAGCTAGATAGCTCTGCCTCTGTCTTGCCACCACAGGCCTCTAAGTAGTTCCGTTTCCTTCCATATTATAGTTTAAAATGTAGAGATATTTTATAAGTATTTGTATTGTACCTAAACAGTTTTGAATAGAAACAGAAGTTAGAAGGCAAGAAGTTCAGATCGTAAAGGTACATTGATAAGTTATTAGGGGAAAATCCTTCACTGTGTCACCCTGCCTTTGCAAGTGGACATTACAGTCCTCCGGGGCACTTTGGGAGCTCAGGGACTCTGTTTGGGTAAGACATAGTAGCTTTGTGCTTCCCAATCTAAATGCGTTTCACAAGCCCCAAGGAGCTTTGTGATTCTCTCAGTGCACAGACACCACACTCAAGTTTCTGAATTAACTGCTTGGGGCAGGGCTGGGCCAGAGGTATTTTTTAAAGCTCTCAGTGACCATAAAGTGAAATCAGAATTGAAAACTACTAGCTTAGCCAGAAACCAAGGCATTAAATAGCACAGCAGTGACTTAGACGGGCTTTCATATCCTAAAAGCAAGTGATATAAAACTTTTTTTTATATCCTAAAAACAAGTGATATAAAACTTCATCCGTGTTGTTCTTTTAAAATCAGATTATTCTGAATTTTCTGAAAATTTCCTGAAATTTATTAACTTATTGGAGGAAGGCAGTGCATAAATCATATATAAATAAAATTTATGGGTAAAATACAGTCTTACTAGAGAAATTTCTTTAGCCTGTGTGTGAGAGAGAGAGGGGAGGGGAGGATAATTAATAATGTATTTTGAGCTCTCTTGAAAGCTAGTAATCTCCACATGACTTTCTATCATTTGGGATAAGGCTATAAATATGAAATTTTCTTTGGGTTATAACAATAACGAATATTTATTGAGTGCTTATCTCCGATGACCCTCATAACAATATATGCGGCTACAATGACTTTCCCAACTTCACAGATGAGGAAACTGAAAAACAGAGACATTAATCAACTTGCTCAGGGTCATGGAGCTAATTCATGCTGGAACTTGGTTATAAATCGGTGAAAAATGAAAGCCACGGTCAAGGGCATTATTACGGGATGCCAAGAGTCTGAAAAAATAAATACAGGGTGTGGCAAAAGTAGGTTTACAGATATGAGTCTTCAAAACAGAATTTATTCTTGTATTATTATTTGTGAATTATTGTATTATTTTCCAAATGAACACCTGTAACCATCCTGTATTAAACACAGACATTGGATTAGCAATTGGGAGGCAAATTTAACCCTATTAACCTCTGAGTTCAATGGCTTAAAAGCAGAGCAAACATAAACATGGGCTATTTTTTTAAGGAATGTAGCAGCCAAGGGCAGGAGACATCTGCCATGTACACTTGGCAGAGACCTTCCTGATCAACTCATTCAAAACAGCATTTCTTCCATCTTGTCGTTTTCCATTGCTTTTCTTGTTTTATTTTTCTTCATACCACTCATCACCATCACCATATTTTTACTTGTTGAACGTTTACCTTCCAATACCAAATATGAGCTCCATGAGAAGAGGGGATTTATTTTTGTTCCTTATAATGTCTCCAGCAATTGAAACAGTTGACACATGATAGAAACTAAATAAAGATTTATGAAAGGAATAAAGTTGGGAGACTGTGTACCTCTTCTCAGAAGTCTGTAATTTAATTGTGTGTGTATAATGTGCACATTCACCCACAATATTCAAGTGAGCACAAGTTAATGTAGTGCAAAAACAGTACCCAGGCCTCCTAATATAGTGGGTCAAAGTCAACCAGGAAACACGCTGGACAAGTGAAACGGTTCAAGTGAGTTTTTTGGAAGAGGACAGGAACTTGCAAGAAGAGAAGTGTAGGAAAAGAATGATGTTTTATCTTAACATCACTGTTTAATTCAGAAACTTCATAGTCATCCTTGATATTGAGATAATCTTGTATATTTTACCTTTGAGATCCTCCTCTCCATTGATTCCTACTGGCACTGAATCTTCCCTCTAAGTATGCCAGGCATACATGTGTATATGCTCATAGACAGTCACAAACACACATCAACTTAGGTTACTCTGGCTGCATGAATTGTTCTACTAACCACTGAACTACTCTTTGCAAATTTTCTTTGGACTCCTTCAATAGTCTCCTGGTAATCTCACTACCTCTCTCTTATATCCACACACACACACACACACACACACACACACACACACACACACACACAGTTTTTGTTTAACTCTTTACTCTGATAGCATATAGCATTTCACATATGGACATTTACTAAAACCTTGTGATGTCGGTGTTATTATTACTCCCATTATCTGGTGAAGTCTCTGGAACTCAGAGGAATTAAATCACATGAAGAAGAATACAGTCAAGTAAGTGGTAGAGCTAGTATGTGAACCCAGAACTTCCTGATGTGAAAGCCCAAGCTCCTAAATACTGTGCTTCCACACCCACCTGAAATGAGCTTATCTTGACAAATTCACCTCAAATCATTGTCACGTCTGTGCTTCAAACATTTAATGAGCCTCCACTGTGTGCAGATGAGGTGATGCCCTTCAGTCTGGTGTGAAAGACCTTTAACTATCTGGTCGCAACTGATTATTTTAAAATTTAGTTGACTCATGTTTTTACTTTCATGCATGTTTAATTTTTTTATACTTGCAGTTTTATTGAACTTTCTTTTGTATCATGCTATTTCCATTTTGCTCTAGATTTTCCTCCCTTTCTTCTCTTTCCCAACACACACACACACACACACACACACACACACACACACACACACAAGTATTTTCAGCTTGGTGCAAATTCTGTCTCAATTTTCTTCATGTTCATACTCACCTATACAAATATAAATTCATGTGCATAGAATTTTTGTTTGTCTGCAGCTATAGAAGTAACATATGCATATATTAGTTAGGGTTTCCCAGAGGAAAAAAATGAATCAATAGTGTGTATAGGCACACATAGAGAGAGAAAGATTTAGTTTTAAAAATTGGTTCACATGATTGTGGAGGCTGGCAAATTTGAAATATGGAGGGCAGGGTGGCAGATTGGAACCCAAGGATGAGTGATGCTACAGTAATGGGTTTACAGATATTCTGGAGCCAGAATTCCTTCCTTTGATGACTTTAGTCTTTTCTGCTTACGGCCTTCTACTGATTGAATGAGGCCCACCCACAATATTGGAGGGCCATCTGATTTGCTCCAAGTCTACTTATTTAAATGTGTGTGTGTGTGTGTGTGTGTGTGTGTGTGTGTGTATAATTATATATATATTATTGATTATGGTATCACACAATTGTCCTTACCACCCCCCCATTCCCATCCCAAACCCCTCCCCACATATGCCCTCACCCCCCTGTTGTCCATGGCCACTGGCTGGCCCATATGCATGCACACAAGTCCTTTGGTTGATCTCTTCCCCTTACCCCCACCCTCCCCTACTTTCCCTCTGAGGTTTGAGAGTCTGATCACTGCTTCTTTTTCTCTGGGTCTGTTTTTGTTCATCAGTTTATGTTGTTCATACTCTAGATGTGTGAGATCATGTGATCCAAGAAATACCCTTGTAAGAACCTAAACTGGGACAAGCCATAATGGTTATGCTGAGAGGCAAATGAATCAGTCTGTAGCGAGTTCCTTTCTGGGTCAACAGTTCTTTTGAGTCCCAAATTCAATGTCAAATAGTTCCTTATGTGTACATGGTCAGCCATGATATTTCAGATCTGGTTGGTGGAGAAATGGTGGTGATGCAGGTCCCACTGTCTCTGGTTTGGTCCTGGGCATTCATCAACATGCAGCTGCTATCTGCTGGTATGGTAAGGTGTCATCATAACTAAATAATGTCTTCACAGCAACATCCAGTCTAGTGTTTGACAAAATATCTGAGCACCATAGCTTAGCCAAACTGACACATAAAGTTAATCATCACCATTCATTTCTATATAACTGCCTTTTTCTCACAAATAAGGTATCACTGATATCTTTCCATGTCAGTAGCTATAAATCTTGCTCACTTTTCTTAATAGCTACATACCATTTTATATTTTCCATATTTCATATATTTTATGGTACAATGTACCATAATTTATTTAGTACTTGTCAGTTGATAGATACCAGGTTATTTGCAGAGATTTCTTTGCAAAGCAGATTACTAAAAATAATGACACACATTGCAATTTTTTTTTTTACTATTGATCAATCTGTTGCTCCTCTGCTGGTTTGATCAAAGAGACTTTAAAATAAATTTATAGTTGGTAAGGCAAATCAACTACATCCTTTGGAATTCTACTTATAATTGCATTATATCATATATGATTTCAGGGAGAAAAATACTGCTGTCTTCATGAAAAAAATCTTCCCATCTCAATAGAAGTTGCTTATTTGCTGAACCAATATCACATAGTTGCTCCATATTGATCAAGTTTCAAGGAAAATTCCTCTATTGAGTCTGAATGACTATTCCACTGATCAAAAAGCACTAAAATAAAAGTTGGTGAAATTTTAGTAAAGTAAAATTTTATATTGTAGCAAGTTCCTCTCCTTGATAGATTAGGACCTAATATGTGTTATTGTCATGCCCACCTTTTATTATTCCAAAGGGCAAGAAATCCCCTCCTTAATGGGAGCTCAGGTGGTCAAAGGGGTTGATTTCATTTTGCTGATTTCCTAAGGGACTGGTGGTTTACCTTTGTCCCAAATAGATCTTTCTCTAATGAGAGGAGGTATCACCCCACAGGCATACTACCCTGGTTTAGGAAGGAGGTACTACACGAGGTCCTCTGGCACCTGCCTCTCTCTGTTCACCTGAGCCTCCTGGCCCGTCCACAGCATTTTCAAACCTTTGCGTTCTGTAGTCCATGGAAGCAAGATGTGCAAGCCTGGTGCTGTGGAGCTCTTGTCCTTGGTGCAAGCTCAGTATGCACTTCCATGTGTTTCTTCATTCTCTCTGGTTCAGGCCTGTTTGTTTCAGTGTTTTTCACCCTTTCTCAACCCTCAAATACCGCCACTCCACATGGTTTTGTTTATTACCGAGAAAGCAGCCCAGCTGGACAGTTGCTCGGTTAAGCCAGTCTTGGCCTGAAGGATTCAGAGACAGACCAGCAAATAGGCTGAGCAAAGCCTCTGCAGAGATTGCCCTGACCCAAGGGCACAGTGCCACTCAATACACTGCTCAGATATTTGCCTTAATTTCTGTCCTTGTCTGTATATGCCTTTGTATGGGGATTAAAAAAAAATGTGTCCATCTGTCACCAAACCATGACTCTCTTGGCAGTCTGCCTTTGTCAAGCTGTAGTGGTTAGTTCCTTGTTCCTTCTGAAGTTTGACATTTTCCAACATCTGCAGCCTAGACATTGAACAAACAAATGGCTGTCAGTTCACTCCGGAGGAAGGTCTTTCATCTCTCCTGCGACCTATGTCTAGGATACAGGGCAGGGCCCAGGCCGCCTGTCCTCTTTATTAGCAAAGTCACCCAGCTCTCAAGCCTGCCACACATTCAGGGTGGCTGCCAAGCGCACTTTATTGGCGGTGGTAGCTAACAAAAAGGTATCACTTCGATATCACAGGTTGGGGATACACTTTCTGAGCATATTTTTGAATAATGTTTGAAAATCTGTCTTCCCTTTGGAAAAGCTAGAATGCCTCTTATAAAAGTAGACCTGTTCTAAATGTCAATTTTCTGCCTGAGTAAAAAGTGAATGAATATTAAACATTGCTGTAGGCCACCTTGTCATTGGAATTAAAATTATTCTATGCTATAATAAATAATTCTGTAAAGCCACAAGTTTTTTTCTTGGTAATGCTGAGCTCAAATATTTTGTAAATGTATTTTACTTCAGGGTATGTATATTTGCAGCTGAATGTGTGAACATGAAATGCAGGTCTTGGAACAAGTAGCACATATTTCAAAGTAGCATTATAGCCACTCCTCTGCTAAAAGGTGGTCCAGTGGCTGAATGGGGACTAGAGGATTCTTCTTAGTTGGTTGGTGGCAGATATTTTGGAGAAAAAAAGAGTCGCATTCAGCACTGCTAAATTGTTAGTCTTGAATAACATATCAGGCCTCTGCTGAGGGAAATGTTATGTGTCGCTTAGAGCGGTGGACTCAAATCAGCAGGCTTGATTTCAACTGGTTGGTGACTTTGTTCCTTGCTTGCTGTGTGACCTTGAGCTATTTATTTATGTCTTCTGAGTGCCACCTTTATCCACTACCAAAGGAAAATATCAGACTAGGTGGGAGTTCCAAACCATGTTATCTTTCACACTGGTGTGTCTCAATTAACTCTGAGGTAAATAATTTATTGCTACTAGAAATAAAGTCCTGACAATTTGCAAACTATTTGTGGTTGTGGCATAGATAAGTTTAGTCTTGTGATGTCATTCTCACCAACTCATCTCTGAAGTGGTTTCTTGAGAGGGAGAAAAGGGTGAGTTGTGGCTGCCACCAAGAACTTTCAAATGAGCCATTTTGTTTTTCATATGCCTATAAAATGTTTTCATGGAACATACTCCCAAAATGTTTTTAGATATTTGCCTCCCTACTTTATAAATATTCTTTTAATATTTTGTCAACATCTGGGCACAGCCCGAAGAAGACTGTTTCCCTCAAATAGTGCTCAACATTGTGAACTGCTAGGCTGAGTTTTTCCCTTGATTCCTTCCAGTTGATTACCTTCTGTGCTGACTTTCACATGTCCAGGGTAGGGTGGCTGAGGGAACATGCTAACTATATCCAGAGGAGGGAATTTATCTGAAGGTGGAGGCCTCTCTAGATGTTTGCTGCTTTTCTGATTTTGCTACTAACTGCTTGATCATAGAGACTGACTTCTCAAGATTTAGGTATTTTGAGTTTCAAATTCCATATTATTATATTCTGGGTTTTCTTGCCCTCCAGCTTTGAAATAAAAGTATATAATATAAGCCATAATGAGTCTTTTCCATAACCCACTTCTGGCCACCTGCTCCCACCAAACACACATATTTCAAGAAAGACCAGTAAATGCATAGAGCAACACCAAGGAGTGGTGCTAAAGTATTACTCTAGACAGTC
Source organism: Vespertilio murinus (assembly GCA_963924515.1). Lineage (NCBI taxonomy): Eukaryota > Metazoa > Chordata > Mammalia > Chiroptera > Vespertilionidae > Vespertilio > Vespertilio murinus. The sequence continues at coordinate 98,029,549 of OZ004704.1, forward strand.
AGTTGGAGCACCAAGGAATCTCCATCATTGGCCAAGATGTCACAGGGGAAGGTAATCTTACACTAAGCATACCGAAAGCTAGACAGATGAATGAGAGGGCCTGAGCATACAGAAAGGTAGGAAGAGAATGGATAGGTCTCCAGCACACCAAGAGCTAAAAAGATGAGGGGACAGGACCCCAGTGCACCAAAAGCTAGCAAGATAATTGGTTAGAAAAAATAGGAAGGGGAGCTGGTCTTTGAGACAGGAGGTCCCTGTTGTCCCAGGTTGTGCCACACCTGAAGAAAAACCCTTTCCTTTTGCACCAGCACCTACCTCACAGGTGAGGCTTCCATTGTGGCAGGTAGACAAACTTGCTTTTTTTTCAGTTACAGTTTTGCTTTTTTGTTTTTTGAGACTCTGCAAGGACAGCATGGATCTTGGTAAGTCCTGGAGGGCTGGTCTGGGGTTCCAGCTGCCTGTCACATGTTGACCCCTGAGCAGGACTGTGGGGATTATGCAGCAGCTGTCAAGGACTTTTCTCTGGGAATTTATCTGCACTCATCAAGGTATCATCAGCCTGAAACATTTGGCTGGTTAAAGGAAACAGGTTTCTGGGGAGCAGATGGACTCCCCTAGGGAAAGTCAGGCCAGCATGCACCCTAGGGGCCCTCTATCCCTGCTATTTGGGCTTTGTGCTGCGTGGGCGTTGTGTCATTTGGGTCCAGTCAGGACCACTTGCAGTATCAGCTGGCAGGAGATATGGTGCTGGGACTTGCTCGTGAGTGCTCATTTGGACTAATGGAATTAAGGATCCAAGTTTTGTTTATCAGTTTTCACTTTGCCTGGGGCCTTTCTATGGTTATGGTTTGGGGTTTGTACTTTTGTGCCATCCGGGTTGTTCTGTTTCATCTCCTAAAGGGAGTCCCTGGGGCTGAATTTTAGCAAATTGGTCCATGTACAGCTGTGATCAAACGACTAAGAGGGAGTTGTTTTCTATTGGAATGCTGTTTGGCCTATGTATACTTTAGACTATGGGGGAAATGGCCCCTAAATGTTTCCCTAAAATACCACACCATCATATAATTGGAATTGTTTTGCCGACAGTCAGGGAAATGGGACAAAATCTCTTATGTCCAGGTGTTTATGTCGTTACATAATAAGGATTCAGCAAAGAAAGGGAACAAACCAATCATGCAGAGAAGGGAATTGGCTTTAAAACCCTTCCCTGATAGTAAGACACAGGAAGAAAAGGAAATGAGGAGGTGATTTTTTTAATGCCTTGAACCTGGGGACCCAGGATTAGCAGCAGGGAGATTTCCCCATCCCCACCCCTACTGCTAGATACCCCTGAGATAGGGCCCAGAGGGGTGACAGCCCCACCCCTGTATGACAAAGAATGGTCTTCCCCTTGAAATTCCAGCAGGACACCCAATTCGGTTAGGGAGTATCTCTACCTGGAGCCAGATAGTTTCCTTTGTGGCAATACCCTATAGGTGGAATCAACTAGGAAGGCCAGTCTGCTGGCCACTATGGACCCATATTCCATTTTACACTTCAGATTTCCTGAACTGGAAGAATCTCAATCCCTTATATAGGGACCATCCTCAGAAAATGACAGGTCTTAATCACCTCCATTTTTGCCCCTCATCATCAGAACTGGGAAGGTATACAGCCTCTCCTTAATATCCTACTAAAGGCAGATGCAAGGCAGCTAGTTATAGGTAAGGTTAAGGAAGAGGCTCATCAATTCCATCATGAGAATCAGACCTCTTGACAGAATCCAGCAGGGAGCCACATAGTGGGAACCTAGCCTTCCTAGAATATTGCAAAAGATGCATACTGGAAGGGCTTAAGAAGACAGTTCCTAAACAGAAGAACCTGAAAATGATATGCCCTGTTCAACAGACACCAAACAAAGATCCTTCTGAATTGTCAGAAAGAATCTGTCAGGCCAATCAAAAACGCATCATGTATGCCACTTTCCAAAGACAGCAATCCTTCTCCCTTGCATAAAGGCTTTCCTCCTTTCTTGACCCCCTTCTTTTAATAGATAGCAAGAATCTCTGAACCCGAGGATAGGTGACATAGAACCCCTGATAGCAGGAAGAAACTACAGAAGACGATAACTCTATCCATTTACCCTGTACAATGACAACGGTCCAGAGTTTTAAAGGGGAGAATTGTTAACTTAGTCAGTTGGAGTGCTAGAGAGACTCCCCCATTGGCCAAGATGGTGCAGGGGAGAGGTTCTTACACCAAAGGTGCCAAAAGCTAGAAAGATGAATGAATAGGGTCTGAGCATGCCAGAAGCTAACAAGATAATTAGATAGAAAAAAAAGGCCTCCCCTCCTTATCCCTATAAGAACCAAGGGTTTGAGCAGGAAGGGGATAATCTTTGAGATGGAAACCCACTATTCTTCCAGATCATCTGCCACCTGAATAAAACCTCTTTCCTTTTGCACAAGCACCTGTCCCATGAGTTTGGCTTTTATTGTGGCACAGCTGAACATGCAGGTTTTCAGTTACAAGGGTGAGGACTCTGCCAAACTCTAGCCAGGGTTTATTTACTGCTTACTCTGTGCCAGGCAGATTAAATTTTGCATACATTATTTCATTAATGCATATAATTCTAAGAGGTAGTTGATATCCATATTTTATAGTTGAGAATGCTCAGGCACAGAGGAGTTAAGTAATTGACCCAACAGGTTGCAATTGGCCAGGATTCTTACTCAGGCAGTCTGGATCTAACATCAAGGGTCTTAACCACTCTTCTATACCATGTATCAATACTCTAGGCCTAGGTTAACTGAGCTTTACAGTTGCTTTCACAGTTTCTGGTTTACCTAAGGCAGCTCCATGAGCTGCAACCTGATTCTTAACCCCACAGGTGATCTTGTACAAGATAAAAATTCTATCCTCCTTAATTTTCAGTCAAATTCTTTGATGGAACTGGGACTTTGTTCTTCTCCTTTGACCACTGATAAACCATTGGCACAATGCAGCTGCCCTATTTTGAACACAGACTCTATCCCTTCTCTTCAATCATTAGCTAGAATTAACCCAAACATCTCCTCCTATCCTCACCCCCACAAAATTGATCAATTATAAGTTCACTGTGCCTTTCTAAGCATGGGGAATTTGAATGACATGTCAGCTACCACTCCTTCAATAGTGAGGTCTTTTCAAGCTTCTAACCCTAACCTCAGATTGCTGGGAGGATTCAATAACTACTATGTAGTAAACTCAGTAGCAACTGATAATCATTTGCCAATAGCAGCAAGAGTAATAGTAGCAGCAAAGCCAATATGTAATTTTTAATTTTCCATTCTAAACAGCATGCATTAAGTATCTTCAGTATCCCAGGCTGTATGCTAGGCCCTAGAGATCAATGGCAATGAGTCCTGGATCTGTCCACAGGCACTTGCAGACTCTTTGGGGCCAGAAAAAAAAACAAAAAAACGCCTTCCTCTCCAATGTTATTCAGCCTTTCTGAGAAGGTCAGTGACTTATTTTTTCCCAGGATCTTTATATGATGCCATTTTTCTCATTTGGGAAAAAAACAACAACAAAACATTCAACTCCCTAAATTTAGTTCCGGAAAGATACTGCAAGTATTTGTGGTGGGCAGTTGTAGGAGCAGCAGAGTGAGATCAGGTGGCCTGGAACGTGTAAGAGGAAAGTGATCCTTGCTACCTTCCAAAGGGCAAGGGCTTGCAAAGGAGGGGAGCACCCCTAGCATGAAACTGGAAAGGTCAAGTAGTTCTACTTAGGAAAAAGTAGAAAGAGAAAGACATTTAAACCTGACTGCTAAGCCTCACACTCAACTTATAAGAGGAAAAAGTTTGCTCTCAAATTCTAGAGAGAAAAAGCTGCAGGGGCTGACTGAGCTGCCTGCCTCGTGGGGACAATCCCCCCAAAGACTGCATTGCGCTAGCCTGGCCAAGACTGCAAAGAGCTTCATTTGCCTCCGCTAAAGTATCTCCAGTGGCTGGCATTCACATTAAGAGAAACAATTAGCAAGTTAATCATGTGCTTTTTCCTTCCTTTTCTAATTTCAAAACTGCTTCGTCTTGATCTGTAACCTAAGCACTTTTATGTGCTCACCAAGCTTGCTTCCAGGATTCTCAACCACAAGGTTCACTAAAACATGGCATTTAGTAATGATACTTGTCTTTCTATTGTTGCCTTATTTCACGTAGTATAATGCTTTCCAGGTCCATCCATGCTGTTGCAAAAGGTAATATTTTCTTCTTCCTCCTCCTCTTCTTCCTCCTCCTCTTCTTCCTCCTCCTCCTTCTCCTCCTCCTTCTCCTCCTCCTCTTCCTCCTCCTCCTCCTCTTCTTCTTCTTCTTCTTCTTCTTCTTCTTCTTCTTCTTCTTCTTCTTCTTCTTCTTCTTCTTCTTCTTCTTCTTCTTTCTCCTTCACACAAAATAAACTAACAAACAAAGTAGGAACAGAATGAAAGCTGTATGCAAAAGGTGAAGGGATTAAGAAAAACCACACACCAATAACTCATAGAATAGGCACAAACAACAGTATGGTGATTACCAGAGGGAAAGTGGGGTGAGGAAAGAAAAAAATAAAAACATTTCAGAAAAGTCAGCTAACTAAAGTAACAGTTTAATTTCTAATGACAGTACTCAGTAAAGCTCTTTTCACATTCATTTACACACAATTAGTTTTTAGAAATAGACAAGGATAACTATTTTCAGTTGTTCTCCCCAGCGTTTGTCATTAACATTCAGTTCTTCAGGCCAAATTTCCAGCATTTCAGAATGAAACCAACCTAAGCAAGTAAACAGCCTAAACTGAATGAAAGTGACAAAGGTTTGTTACAAAGGGCACACATTTACTCAGAAATATCAGCCTCTCATTGGATCCTTCAGTGAGGTTTCTCAGGCTTTTATGAGATGTAGTCACATGTAAGGTAGAGGGCCCGGGGGCCATCTTCTCTGTAGCTGACAATAGACAGAAGCACTTAATAAACCCCACCCATATTACTGCATCCTGTTTGATTGTTCACATTAATTGTATATAGGCTTTTATAGCATCAGGACATATAAAATTTTTGGTTTTTATATGCCCTGATGTGTGATATTCTATTAATTATTTTAACATTCCTAGGACAGTTCCCTTAAACCGGTGCCCTTAGACCAGTGGTCGGCAAACTCATTAGTCAACAGAGCCAAATATCAACAATGCAATGATTGAAATTTCTTTTGAGAGGCAAATTTCTTAAACTTCTTCTAATGCCACTTCTTCAAAATAGACTCACCCAGGCCATGGTATTTTGTGGAATAGCCACACTCAAGGGGTCAAAGAGCCGCATGTGGCTTGTGAGCCACAGTTTGCCGACTATATCCTTAGGCCAGGAGAACATCCAGCCCGCAGGCCTCATAAGGCCCAGGAAATCACTCGGTCTGGCCCTGCCAAGGCATTCAGGGTGAGTTAATAAAATGTTTGAACAAATATAGCAGCTAATTATTAAGTTGATAATTTTGCATGGCCTGCGAATGATGTTATAAATATACAAATGGCCCTAGGCAGAAAAAAAAGGTTCCTAGCCCTGCTTTAGACCCTCAGTTAGTGGTTTCCATCCAGGGGCACCACTCTCTCCCTAGCTATAACTGGTGAATATTGTGTGAATGAGACATGCTCATGTCTTGGTATCTTGAGAAGTTAATATACTTTTGCCTGATTACAGTCTCCCTAGGAGGATGTGGGTAGGTTTCAGTGAGCTATACATCTTCTGCCCTGTCAGATATGCACAATTGTCTTTAAAAATTAGCAAACTAATTCTCTCTGATAATTTCTAAATAAATGTTCACTATCACAAGCTTTGCCATTAGATATAATTCGACCGTTGATTATAAAATAGGCTTTTAAAACTCTCTCTGCCTTGTGTGGCTAACCTCTATTTTGTGATATATCAAATAAACACAGGTATAAGAAGATTCGTGTGGTGAGGCCCATGTTCCTGCTGGAGGGGTAGGGGGACACAGCAAAATCTTGATTTGCAGCCACATGAAGGCATCGGTTTTCCACTGTTTCTTATCAGACTCCCGCAGAGGCACCGTGGGAGCCAGATTGCCCAGGGCACAGGGTTCAGCTGCTGCTAGAGCAAGTGCAGAGGACTTACGGGTAACACAGATGCATGCTGTCACAGCAAAGAGGCACAGGTGCCCTCTGCTTTCTTCCTGGCAGCAAGGCTCTCAAACAGGAAGGCTGACTTATGAGACAGGTTGGCTCTGAGCAGTGCGAGACATTGAGTTAGATCACAGCAAGAAATATTCCAGACATGATTTATATTGAAATACCATACTCTTCACAGACAGCACTTTTTGGAGGAGGCATAGTTGTATGCCAAAATGTTTTATCTGTATCATCAAACCAGTGGATAACTTCAAAAAGCGGTGCCCAGTCCCTGTTTGGGTCAGCTCTTCCTTCTTGCTGAAAGTGACCACATTGTTTTTTCTGTTGGTTCAGTTAAATGATTTTACTTCCAGAGCATATAAAAGATTTAATCATTCATTTATGTTCATGTTGTAGGTTGCGTTTCAGATGCTGGGCCCTCTTGAGCTGCATTCTAAGGGAGAGACAAAATTAATAGTCAACAGAATAAAGATCTAGTGTATCAGATTGTGGTAAATGCAATGGAGTAAAGTAAATCAGGGCACAGCAGAAGGGCATGCAGTGTGAGAAGAGGGTGGCTAGGGAAGGCCTTCCTGAGTAGATTATATCTGGGCAATGAATCAAAGGAAGTAGGGAGCAAGCCATGGGCCTGTCTGGGGGAAAGTGGTGGAGTTGTGGAGCAGGGGGGGAGTATGACAGGTGGCGAGAAGAGGTTTTCCAACTCTTGCAGAGGTAAAAATGGCAGGATTGGGGCTTGAGCAGCTGGAAGATGGAGTTGGCCTTTACTGGCATGGAGAGAACGACAGAAGAAGTTTGGACAGGGTGGGCTCAGCCATTCTGTGAATTCTGAAATGCTATTAGACATCCAGGCATGGAAGTCAAGTGGGCAGTTGGACATTCCAGTGCAGAGTTCAGGGGCAAGATCTGTGAGGACATGCATTTGATGGTATCAGTTCTCAGATGGCATTCAAGGCTATGAGGCTGGATGAAATCATATATAGCAGTGATTCTCAACCAGTGCCCACCCCACCCTTAGGAATTCTTCTCTAATTGGTCTGAGGTGGGTCCCAGGCACAGATATCTTTAAAAACCTCCCCACATGGTTTGTATATAAAAAGTGTGTTAAGTACATTTGACGTAGGAAGTGATTAGAGACAATAAAGGCTAAGGCAGAGTCACAGGCATGCTAGCATTTAGAGGCCAGGGAGATGAGGAGAAACTGGCGAAGACAAGGGCTGCTATGAGGCAGGAAGGAAATGAAAGAGTGAGGGGTTCTGGACATGAAGGAAGAGTGATCAGTGTATCAAATGCTGTGCACAGTGTATCAAATGAATAGAGATGGAGAACTGACCATTGGATTGAGCAGTGTGAATTCACTGGTGGCTTCCACAAGAGCTGTATCAATGGCTGAGGGAGGCAAAGCTTGATTGGAATGGATTCAAAAGAGAGTAGTAGGGGAGAGAGTGGAATGATTCCTTGAAAGACAACTTTGGACAAGTTTCTCTATTAAAAGGGAGCAGAGAGGTGGAGAGGAAACTGGAGGGGGAGCTGAGAGTAAGAGAGTTTTATTGTTTTAAGATGGGAAAAACAATTTGCATGCTTTTGGAAATGATCCAGTAGGGAGGGGGAAATGATGATGCTGGAGAAAGAAAGAAGAATTGGTGGAATAATCACATTGGCTAGGAAAGAGGGGTGTGTGTGTGCAATGGATAGTTTACTCTGGATGGGGCATGGCCAGTCACTCTGTAGTAACAGGAGGGGAGGTCTGAGGCCATGGGCCAGCTGCATATAGCTGAATGCTTCTGAGAGCAGGAGCTGAAGGATATTCATTTCTGGCTGCTTTTGGCTTTTCAAGGAAATAGGAAGCAACATATTCAAATGAGGGATAGGATGGTATGGAAAGATTAGAGGCCCGGGACATAGCAAAAGTATGGAAAACACATAAGAGAAAGAAGTGAAATGTAGGCTTGATGAGCAGTCCAACAACACAGCTCTGGTTTGAGGCCAGCAGCATGTCCCTGTGTGTGTTTCCAGCCACATCCAGCTGCTTGCCTGGTGCAGGGGACCTGCAACACTGGCTTCAACAAGGTCGAGTCTTGGTCCGACAAATCAATGCAGGCAGAGTGGGCTGCAGAGTTGAAGCTATATACAATGGTGTAATATAACAATGATCCCTACACTGTATGCTAGCTGAGGGAAAGGGAGGACATGGCAGGGGGAGCGGAGCACAGGGGCCTAGTGAAAAGGTGGTGGGATTAATGGGTTTCAGGCTTGAATAGGGTAAAAAAATTGTTGAAGCTATGTAGATCCATAGTTCATTATGGCATGAAACTGCTGTCCGTTTTGATTAAAGGTAAGCACATTTATCACCAAAGCTGATTTCACTTTGAATCTACTTAAGTTTCCAACCATTAAAATTAGTTAAGTTATGCAAAAGGACCACAGCTTTGAACATTAGTATGCATTCTTTCAGTTACAATTATGATGAGATGAATATATTAATGTATAATCTAAAACCAATTAGTGATTGCTAGCATGCATCTCAGTAAAAATTATAAATTGCCGAAGACAGAATTAAACTATCCTGAGCACTTTTAAAATATTTATGCTTCATTGTAACCCTAGTGGTTTGGGGAAATGATGACAAACAACATAATGTATCACTTCACTTATTTTGTAAATCACTTTAATTTTTCTAAATTGCTGAAAAGGGATTCACTGGTGTTAGAAACACTGTTCAAAATCCAACTGATAAAATTGTGTTATGTAAGACTAATGCCTGAGCTATAGAATGCTTGACTTTGAAAGTATTTTGTCTAGTACACTTCAAAATTTCTATGGGTGAGTGGGGGTTTAGCCACCTCACAACATAATCTAATGACCTTTCCTTCCATTACCAGATGAGGCAGCGTGGATGCCTTGCTCCACGCCCCACGCCCTGATTGAATGGGAGTGCTGACTTCCTCTCTTATGAGGACCCAGCATGGTTGTCCCATGCACAGCTCCTCCAACAAGGCCTTGTGGCCAGGTTGCATTCCACTGATTCTGTCTTGACTGCCCTGGCTTATGTTCTGATGTGTGATGCTGGAGCCCGCATGCCCACCTCCAAGATATAACCTAGTCACATCACAGGTGTGCGTATGAGACAACGTGATGTTGTGTTGTTTGCCTCTTTCTTTAGAATAAAATACGTTCCTCAATTCTGCAAAATGAAGTGCCTTTTACTGTTCTCAAAAGTCTGGTCACCCCAACTTTACTGTGCACGTGCCCCTCTCCCCCTTTGTTCAATCCCCATGATCTGCAGGGAGTGGACCAGTGGTTCCCTTGGCATGTGATGTGGTAGCCTCCTGTGGAAGCTGCCCAGATGACCATGCTGATAGTGTCTGGCCTCCCCTTTGCTCTTCCTGCTATTAATATTAACTAGCTAATTACAATGATGACATGACCACTGCCAGTGAACAACAGGAAATGGAGGTGAGCTATCAGTGTGGTGACTGCCTCAGAGCATCATCTTCATCTTTTAAACCAGTTTAGCTTAGTGTGACACTCTCAGCGCAATAGTCACAAGAGCAAAATTATTTTTCAAGGTAGAGAAGGCTCTCTCTCCCCAGTAGCTGGACTCTTATCCAAGGAAAGTTAAAATTCAGCCACTATAATATATAATCTATTATTTTCCAGTTGCTTCTGTAATTATCCTATTACATATATTGATAAGTGTGGTAGAATTAGAGGAATTATTCCAGCAGATTTGCCCTTGGCTGTAGGCTAAGGTTTGTTCCAAGTAACTTGCTTCTTAGCATACTCGGGGTGTTTTGGGGAATAGCAGAGTGTCTGTCTGGCACCTGCTGATGTGCTCAGGATGCTGACAATGGCAGGTCTCTGCAGTTACTCATCAACTCCAGCCCAGAGTTATTAACTCATTTCTTGGAAGTTTAACTTACAACAGAGTTGTTTAGTGGGGCTCCCTGGCTTCTTTCCTCCTCTCTTCTCTGTCTCATAACACAGCACTCTTCTCTCCTGGCTGCTTAAATTGCTGCTTTTTAAGGGGGAGCATTTCACCCGGCTAGCATGGCTCAGTGATTGAGCATTGACCTATGAACTGAGAGGTTGCAGTTCAATTTCTAGTCAGGGCATATGCCTGGATTGTGGGCTTGATCCCCAGTGTGGGGCGTGCAGGATGCAATTAATGGATGATTCTCTCTCATCATTGATGTTTCTAGCTCTCTCCCTTCCCCTCTGAAATAAATAAAAATATATTATAAAAATAAAAATATAAAATAAAGGGAAGCATTTCTACTTCCTCCAGAGAGAATGGTTATACTTTGAGTTTTATATTTCACAATGTACTGTTTTTATAGTACCCAAGCTGAGTCTTGGCTGGGTGGTTGTTAGAAAAGTTTGATCCTGGTCAGTGCATATACAGGAGGCAACCAAATGATGTTTCTCCTCTCTCTCTCTCTCTCTCTCTCTCTCTCTCTCTCTCTCTCTCGTTCTCTCTCTCTCTCTCTCTCTCTCTCTCTCTCTCTCTCTCTCTCTCTCCCTCCCTCCCTTTCTCCTTCCCTCCTCCCTCTTTCTCTCTCTCTCTCTCTCTCTTTCTCTTTACCTTCATCTCTCTTTGAAGTCAATGGACATACCCTTGAGTGAGGATTAAGAAAACAAATAAATAAAGTACAGAAGCTGAAATGTCTAGATGGGGACAATGATGGAAAGTAGATTTGAAGATAAGGGACTTCACCAAAGGTGATTCTCAGGTGAAGCAATATATGGAGCAAATAGGAATGACAAATGCTTCTCTGAACATCTTGTTTATAAACTTGACCTCCATAAGTTCAGGAAGTGTCTTGCTCATCTTTGTAACTTTAGCATGTAGCCTTGTGTTTGACACTTAGGAGGTACTTGATACATATTTGTTGCACACTTGCACACAGGGAAACCAGGGATGGTCGTGAACTAGCAACTGAGTACAATTGATGATGGAGCATTGGCAGAAGGAAGAAAATAGACTTCTCACCCTTGCTTTTATCCCCAGACATCTCTGTGATGTGTTCCTGTTTAAAGCTCTGTGTTCACTGTATATAGCTTATTTGCACAATGAACTCTAAATTGAACTGTATTTCAAATCATTGAAATAGTAACAATAATCCACTAGCCCATTAGTGTAACCAAAAGTGCTCAAGAAAAAAAGTAGTTTATTTCCCATGATAATTCCATAAGTGTGAAGTGTTGCCTGCTATTTAAAATATGATTTGTATCTCTGACTCTGCCACGGATATGATAGTATTGGTAATGCCTCTAGTGCTGAGAGTGTCTGCAGAGTCTGCAGCTGTTAATAGATAAATCATTATCCTGATGTTGGCTTCTGCTCTTCATCTGCCTAGACTTTACAAAGATTCAAAAAGAGAGAGAAAAGCTGGCACTGTAGTGAGCTTTCCTGATTTCTGGCAGCCATGAGCACCAAGTATCACTGTTGCTATGATGATGGATGTCAGCATGGGTATTTTCATACTTGGATTAGAAAACAATACTTACCCAGCTGATGTGGTTTAGTGGTTAAGCACTGACCTATGAACCAGGAGGTCATGGTTCAATTTCTGATCAGGGCACCTGCCTGGGTTGTAAGGCTCGATCTGCACTTGGGGTGTGCAGGAGGCAGCCGATCAATGATTCTCTCTCATCATTGGTGTTTTCATCTATTTCCCCCTCTCCTTTCCTCTCTGAAATCAGTAAAAATATATTTAAAAGAGAGGGAGAAAACAATGCTTTTCTAAAAGACATTTCTTTGAAAATCTGGTTTCATGTTTATTCAAAAGGATTGTCATCAGTGCACATGTATGCCTGACTTTAACAGTCAGTGGCTTTCCCGTCAAAGCCCTTCTGAAAGGAAAAGCTCTATTATGCTGTTTGGGGAAAGGCAATTGCGAAAGTAGCCCTATCCGTCAGAGGCCAGTGTGCTCTTTCAAATTAGGAGGTCGGGCTGAGGAATCCGCAGGATGTTGGTAAACATCATTTTTAACATGCTTGCTAGGGCGCAGCAGTGAGAAGTCGTGCGTGTTCTCTGACTTGGCTGCTATCAACCATTGAAAGCTGAACAACTGACTTAAATAAAGGATGGCAGAATGACTGGGAGAGACATAAAACGCAGGTTTAGGCTCATTTTTCACATCTTAATCATCTGAGAAGCATGTGCAAGGAGCAGCTTAGTAAACTGTTTACTTGTTTTACTATGCTCCCACTTTAATGATTTTAGAAGCATTGTCTCCTCCTCTATCTTCTAAAGGAGTTTATGTCAGATTGATATTTTTCTTAAATGCTTGAGTGAATCCACAAGTGAAATCATTTAGGTCTAAAGTTTTGTGGAAAGCTTTTTCATTATAAATTTAAATTTTTTAATAGATATAGAGCCATTCAGATTTACCATTGCCTCTTAAGAGAATTTTTGGCAAGTTATGTCTTTTAAGGAGTTTATTCATTTTATAGATATTATTAAATATAATGGAATAAATTACTCATAGTATTTCCATATCTCCCCTTTATAATCTGTTTATGCTATAGTGATAGTCCCACTAAAATTATACTATTAATAAGTTATGTTTTCTCTTTTTTAATAACTAGTATTGGTAGTTTATCATTTTATTAATCTTTTTAAAGATAAAATGTTTGACATTCTTTTTTTAATTATTCATCTTTATTGTTGAGAATATTGCAGATATCCCTCTGCCCTCCCCCATAGTTCCCCTCCACCTGGTTCCTACCCCACACCAGGCCCTCATCATGCTATTGTCTGTGTCTGTAGGTAATGCATACATGCATATAAGATCTTTGTTTAATCTATTCCTGCATCCCCCACCCCCCATTCCCTCTCAGAACCATCAGTCAACTCCATTTTCATGCCCCTGATTATTTTCCATTTGCCAGTTTTTTCTGTTCATCAGACTTTTTTATTCTTTTGATTTTTAGGTTTAATTGTTGATAGATAAGTATTTGTTGTCTCCTTGTTGTTCATATTTTTTATATTTACCTCTTCCTCCTCTTCCTCCTCCTCCTCCTCCTCCTCCTCCTCCTCCTCCTCCTCCTCCTCCTCCTTCTTCTTCTTCTTCTTCTTCTTCTTCTTCTTCTTCTTCTTCTTCTTCAAGAATATGCTTCAGCATTTCATATAATACTGGTTTGGTGGTGATGAACTCCTTTAGCTTTTTCTTGTCTGTGAAGCTCTTTATCTGACCTTCAATTCTAAATGATAGCTTTGCTGGATAGAGTAATCTTGGTTGTAGGTTCTTGCTATTCATCACTTTGAATATTTCTTTGCCACTCCCTTCTGGCCTGCATAGTTTCTGTTGAGAAATCAGCTAACAGCCATATGGACACTCCCTTGTATGTAATTTACTGTTTTTCTCTTGCTGCTTTAAGATTCTCTCTTTGTGTTTTGCCCTTGGCATTTTAATTATGATGTGTCTTGGTGTAGTCCTCTTTGGATTCTTCTTGTTCATGGTTCTCTATGGTTCCTGGACTTGTAAGTCTATTTCTTTCACCAGGTGGGGGAAGTTTTCTGTCATTATTTCTTCAAATATGTTGAGTATTTTGCTCAAATATGTTTGAGTATTTTGCTCTCTCTCTTCTTCTGGCAACCCCATAATTTGGATGTTGGTATGCTTAAAGTTGTCCCAGAGGCTCTTTAAACTATCTTCATATTTTTGGGTTCTTTTTTCTTTTTGGGTTGGGTGTTTTTTGCTTCCTTGTATTTCACATCATTAATTTGATTCTCAGAATCCTATAGTCTACTGTTGAATCACTGTATATTATTCTTTATTTCATACAGTGTATGCTTAATGTCTGACTGGTCGTTTCCCTTTTTTTTTTTTTTTTTTTTTTTTTGGCATTTTCACTAAGATCCTTAAAAGTCTCACTAAGTTCCCCAGAGGTTCTAGAAGATTCTTGAGAAACTTTACAACCATGGATTTGAACTCTATGTCATCCCGTAGTTTGCTTTCCTCCATTTCTTCCATTTGTGACATGTTTCTTTGTCTCTGCATCTTGGCTGCATCCCTATGTTTATTTCTATGTATTGGGTAGTTGTTATGTCTCCTTGAGTTAATAGAGTAGCCTTGTGTAGTAGGTGTTCAGTAGGGCCCAGTGGCTCAGCCTCCCCAATTACCCGAGGTGGACACTCTTGGTGCTCCCCTTTGTGGGCTGTGTGCACAGTCTTATTGTAGTTAAGCGTTGATTGTTGTTGGTATCACTGTGAGAAATTGACCTCCAGGCCAATTGGCAGTGAGGACCAGCTATGACTACAGTGGGAGAGCTGCTGTGCAGGAGACACCCTTATGGGTCAGGACTTGCTTCATTAGGGCTTTGGTGCTCACTGAGTGTCACTTATGGATGTGTAGAATTGCAATATGGTATGGTCTTACACTAACCACTGTGTACACTGGCTCTTGGGTCTCTAGGGAGGTACAAAGTCAGCCACTGCCTGGGGCCATCCAACAGGAGCTACAGAGAGATTTGCAGATTCCTCCTCTTTGTATCAGTTTGAAAGTAGCCAGAGAAGGCCCAGCTGTGAAGCAAGGCAGTCTGGTGTTGGTGTCATGTCTTGGGCCTTTTATTGATAGGTTTGGGACTACCTGACCCAGCTGCAGCTTGATAGATTTTTAGCCTAAGAAAGGACAGGCCATTCATATGCAAAAACTGCTGTGCACAGCTTGGGTGAGGCTAGGTCTCAGGGAATCACCAGGGTGGAGCAAACAGTAATGGCTGCCAGTCAGCTCTGCATTGGGGAGGTCCCACCATGGGAACAATGACTGCTTTGAGTTCCTGCCCTGATGCCAGACAGTCCAGTTTCTCCTGATATGTGTCTGGGTCCCCCAGAGCCTTGCCTGGCACTGTAGCTCAGAGGAAGTGGGAGCTTATAAATTGAGTTTGAGTTGCTGGCTTTTTAAGAGGAGCAGCTGGATCTCCAGTAGCTTGTGTGTCACTCAGCCCCAACCCACACTGGTTTTTATAGTTCGTAGTTCTTACAGCCTGTAGGGACTTCTTTTCCCAGGTCTGGAACCCTGGGCTGGGGGTCTAGTGTGGGGCTGGGACCCCTGGTTCCTCTGGGCAGCCTCTGCAGAGGCAATCTCCCTCCTGATTAAAAAAAGCAGCACACCCGGGTGCTGGACCAGCCCATTCCATGCCTCTGCACCTCCTACCAGTCTCTGTGTGCTTTCTTCTTTATTTCTTTAGTTGTAGTATTTCCACTCAGCCAGCTTTCCAGTGGTTTTGGATAATAGTTGTTCTGTATATTAGTTGTAATTTCAATGTGGTGTGGGAAGCAGAAAGTACAGGCATTTACCTATGCTACCATCTTGGTTCTTCTCTGATATTCTTTTTATTGTTGTTAATCCACACCTGAGGATATTTTTTTCCATTGATATTTAGAGAGAGTGAAAGGGATGGGAGAGACACACTCAGAGAGAAACATCCATCTGTGAAACACACATCAATTGGTTGCCTACTCCAGGACCAGGGATTAAGCCTGCAATAGAGGCATGTGCCTTTGACTGGAATCAAACCTGGAACCCTTAAGACAGAGGGTTGACACTCTATCCACTGAGCCAAATCAGCTAGGGAAATTTGATATTCTTCATTTTTTTTCTTCACAATGACCTCTGTTATTTATTATTTCTCCTTTATATTCACTTTGAGATTAATTTTCTAAATTCTTTTTTTTTTCTTAATTGAGTTTGTTGGGGTGACTTTGTTAACAAAACCATACAGGTTTCAAGTGTACAATTTAACAAAATACTTTTCTTCCTCAGATCAACAGTTAGATAATAGATTTTCCTCTTTTTTGAATTTAATCATTTAAAGTAATACATTTTCATCTTTTGCCATATTTTGATGTGTTCTATTTCATTAGCCTTTATTTTTAAATGTTTTCTGGCTTTGACTATTAAAAAAGTATATTTTTTAATTTTGAAACATTTGGGATTTTTAAGATGTCTTAGTGCTACTGATTTCTAAATTAACTCTGTTATACTCAGAACAAATATTTTGTCAGTTTTCAAACTTCTGTATTTTATTTTATGGTTTAGCACATGGTCTATTTTGATGAGTAGTTCATGTGCCATTAAAACAGATATGGATTATGCAGTTCTTAGATGCAATGATTGGTAGATGTCAATGAGACAAAGTTAGTGGATAGTATTTTTCAGATCTTCTGTATCCTTAACTGATTTTTTTTGCCTACTTTACTTATTTACTGACAGCAGTATTAAAAAACTCCAAATATGAAGTCTATTTCTTTCTTTAGCTCTGTTCATTTTAGCTTCATATATTTTAAAACTCTGCTATTAGTGTATATGCATTTAGGATTGTTAGGTCTTCCTGATAAATTCTCTCTTTTATCATTATGCAATGTCTCCCTTTTATCCAACTGATACTTTTACCTTGAACACCAGTTGGTAGTAATACAGCTTCATCAACTCTTTTTATCCTTATGGTTCACATGGAAATCTTTTCAAACACTTTCATTTTTAACACATTTGCTTAATATATTCAAATGTGTCTTTCTAATTTATAAAGTACATTATCTAGTTGGGCCTTACTTTTATATACAGTCTGGTAATCTAAGCCTTTTAATTGCTTTGTTGAATCCATTTACATTCAGTGTACCAATTCATATTACATTTAAGATACATCCTGCTATTTTTTCCCATGTCCTTTCTGTTTTTGCTTTCTCTGTTATTTCTTACTATCTTCTTTTGAGTTCATTGAAAAACTTTTAAATTTCCATTTTATTTTTTAACTATTTATGTTTTATTATTTTTAGTGGTTGCTTCCAGAACATACAATATTCACCTTTAATTTGTCAATGATTCTTTTAACTTTAGTATTGTATCTATTCACATTCTCTGCCCACTTACCTTTCTTATCACACTTCATGCTTTTCCCCTCATAAACTTAATTATCTTACATCACTATAATTCCATATAACTGTCCCTCTCAGTTATTCTGGCAATTGCTTTCATTACTTTTATATAAATTATTAACCTCATCTTAAAATATTATTTTTACTTTAAATAAACTGTTATCTTTTAAAGAAATTACAAGAAAACTATTATTTTATACTTACCCACCTATTATTCCTTAATTTTGTTTCATTGTTATTCATTCCTCTGATATAGAAATGAGTTTCCATCAATATCTACCAGTTTTTAGTTTTGTCTAGTATCATATTTCTAGGCTTGACGTAAATCCTTAGGTCTGCTGGCAATGTATTCTCATGGCTTTCCTTTATCTTAAAATATATGCAGTTCACCCTGTTTTTGAAGCATATTTTAATTTTATATAGAATTCTGGGTTGACAGTTTTACTTTTCTTTCAGCACTTTAAAGATGCTTTTTTCAACTGTTTTCTGGCCTTTATGTATTTATTTATTTTCTGTTGATAAGTCTGCCAAAGCTTGCATTATGGTCCTCCCATACATCTTTTTCTCCGGCTATTTACAAGATTTTATCTTTCTCTTTGATTTTTAGTAATGATGTGCCTAAATGTGATTTTTTTTAAATTATCCTACTTGGGGGACATATTAGCTTTTGTGTCTGTTTGTTAGTATTTTAAATTAAATTTGGGAAAATGTGGGCTATTATTATTATTGTTCTGATTCCAATAACTGCTTATTTTTTAAGTAGTTTATTTTATAGTTTTAAAAATATTTATCTTTATTGTTGAAAGTATTACAGATACCCCTTTTTCTCCCAGTGACACCCCCCTTCTCCACCTATTGTCTTTGTCCATGGGTTATCTTTGGTTGATCTCTTTCCTCTCCCCTCCTCCATTCCCTTTGAGGATCCTCAGTCTGTTTCATGCTTCCATGTCCCTGGATCTATTTTGTTTGTCAATTTATTTTGTTCATTAGATTCCACATATGAGTGAGATCATGTGATACTTGTCTTTCTCTGACTGACTTATTTCCCTTAGCATAATACTCTCCAGGTCCCTCCATGTTGTCTCAAAGATTAGAGATCCTTCTTTTTTATAGCTTCATAGTAATCCATTGTGTAAATTTACCAATTTGTTTATCCCTTCATCTACTGACTGACATTTGGGCTGTTTCCAGATCTTAGCTATTATAAATAGTGCTGTTTATGAGCGTATGAGTACATATATTCTTTCTGATTGATGTTTCAGCTTTCTTAGGATATATTCCTAGAAGTGGGATCACTGGATTAAATGGAAGTTCTATTTTTAACTTTTTAAGGATAATCCACCCTGTTTTCCATAGTGGCTGTACCATTCTGCATTCCTACCAACTGTGTACTAGGGTTCCTTTTGCTCTGTCACATCACCAGTACTTGTTATTTGTTGATTTATTGATGGTAGCCATTTTGGCAGGTGTGAGGTGGTATTGCATTGTCATTTTAATTTGTATCTCTCTGATTAGTGACATTGAGCATTTTTCATATGTCTCTTCGCCATTTGTATATTTTTGTTTGTTTGTTTTGTTGTTGTTGTTTTTGAGAAGTGACTATTTAGGTCCTCTGCCATTTTTTAATTGATAATTTTAAAGAGGAAGGGAGATGGAGAGATACAAACAGTAATGAGAGAGGAACATTGATTGACTGCTTCCTGCACACCCCCCTACTGGGATCTGAGTCTGAAACCCAGGCATGTGTCCTGACCTGGAATTGAACCTCCTGATTTATAGCTGTTGGCTCATTAGCCAGGCTGGTCTTCTATGATTTTTGAATTGGGTTGTTTGACTTCTTTTTGCTGAGTTGTATGAGTACTTTATATATTTTGGATATTAACCCCTTATCAGATCTATCATTGGCAAATATGTTCTCCCATACAGTGGGTTCCCTTTTTGTTAAGATGCTGGTTTCTTTTGCTGTATAGAAGCTTTTTATTTTTATATAGTCCCATTTGTTTATTTTTTTCCATTCTTTTGCCATAGGCATTGTATCAATGAAAATTTTGCTACATTAGATGTCTGATATTTTGCTGCATATTTTTCAATGATGTTTATGGTTTCATGACTTACATTTAAATATTTTATCCACTTTGAGTTTATTCTTGTATATGATTGGTGGTCTAGTTTCATTTCTTTTGCATGTACTTGTCCAATTATCTTAACACCATTTATTGAAGAGACTGTCTTTACTCCAATGTATGTTCTTATCTACTTTGTCAAATATTAATTGAGCATACTGGATTGTGTCATTTTCTGAGTTATCAGCTCTGTTCCATTAATCTATATGCCTGTTCTTATGTTAGCCCTAGGCTGTTTTGATTTCAGTGGCTTTGTAGTATAACTTCATATCTGGCATTGTGATGCCTCTAACTTTGTTCTTCTTTCTCAAGGTTGCTGTAGCCATATGGTGGGTTTTTTGTTTGTTTGTTTTTGTTTCATATACAATTTTTAGAGTTTGTTATTTTAGTAGGAATTGCATTGAATCCATAGAATGCTTTGGATAGTATGAACATTTTAATGATGTTAATTCTACCAATCCATGAACACAGTACATTTTCCACTTCTTTATAACTTCTTCTATCTCTTTTTTCAATGTTCTATAGTTTTCTGAGTACAGGTCTTTTACCTCCTTGGTGAATTTATTCCTAAGTACCTTAATTTTTTGTTGCAACAGTAAATTGGATTTTTTTTTTTAGTTTTTCTTTCTGAGAATTCATTATTGGTGTATAAATATGCCAATGATTTTTACAACATTAATTGTGTATCCTGTTACATTGCCAGATTCATTTATTAAATCTAGTAGTTTTTTGTGAAGTCTTTAGTTGTTGTTGTTTTTTATGTACAATATCATGTCATCTGTGAATGACAGTTTTACATCCTACTTTCCAGTTTGCATTTCTTTTATTTTTTTCTTTTTGTCTGATGTTGTGGCAAGGATTGCTAGTCTACGTTGAATACAACTAATGAAAGCAGGTAACACTGCTTTGTTCCTCTTCTTAGGGAAAATGGTTTTAGTTTTTGCCCATTGAGTATGATGTTTGCTGTAAATTTGTCATTTCTGGCCTTGATTATGTTGAGGTATGATCTTTCTATTCCCACTTTGCTGAGAGTTTTTATCAAAAATGGGTGCTGGGTTTTGTCTAATGCTTTTTCTGAATTTATTGATATGATCATGAGATTTTTGTCATTCAATTTGTTTATGTGGTGTATTAGATTTATTGATTTGTGAATATTGTACCAGTTTTGTATCCCTGGAATGCAAAGTAGATGGCCTTACCTTCAACCAGTCACAGAAACTCCCTAAGACTATTTAAACCTCTAGGCTTGGTCTCTGGCTGTCTTTTTTGCAAAGGTCAAGATTGGAGGGTGTGGCAGGCAACTCCTGAGGGTAAGGCTGATTGTATCACCTTAGGAAGGAATTTTTCCTTTTGCTGCATTGCTGTTACAGAGAGCTGCTAGCTACTCTCAGGAAATATAGCCGTTTAGATTTGGGGGTAAAACTGACTGCAGGACTCAAGACTGCTGCTTTTCCACATCTCTCCCAATGCTTCCCACACGGGCCTCTCCTAAGGCACCTTCAGCCCGCACCACCCTCCCCGCAGCAAAGCCTCAGGTGAGTAACCATAAATGAACTCTTGTGCTGTAGATTTAAAAACAAAGCAAAACAGAAACTGAGGTTTTCTCTCTGACTGGCTCTGGTCTACTGGCTCCGGACTATCTGACACTGGAAGTTGTAGATGTTATGTGTAGAAACTGGATTCTGTTTCCTTTCTCTAAAATATATTGATTTTTGGTCTTGTACAAAGTCAATTTCTGAATCATTATGTTCAACTTGCATTAATGCTTACACCTTGTTAGATTGGATCTGTGGAAAGCCAACGTAAATTCTAAGCTCTTCAAACTGACAGGTCTCCAAACTCTTTTTCACCCCTGTGGATTTCCATGAGTCGTAGGTTTAGACTAAGTTTATAAAGACAGGCATAGTAGAAGCCATTAAATTACGGTCCTTTCTCCTAAGACATAGCCTTTCTGGTGTTTCAGCAGTGTCAGTATTGTATACTGGGACATTACCAAGGTTTCTCTGATCTGATGGAGCCAACTCCAAAATCTTCCAGCACTGCTTGATCTCAGTATCTCTGTTGGCCCTCAGCCTGGGAGCAGCAAATCTCTGGTAAGCCTTGAGTATTGCTCTGTGTATGCACAGCCCAACCCTGAGCAGTGGCTTGAGGAACACACATTTAGACTTATTAGTCCATCTCCCCCACACCCTGCCAGCTCTCTACCCTGTAGAACCCAGCCCTTCGGGTTTCAATAGCTGCAACAATAACACTCCGATCTTTGCTTCCTCGGATCAGCAGAACTGCTGTACTTTGCTTGGGTTCCAACCCGCTGTGTGAGGCAGGAAATGTCCTCTGGCAGAGTTCCAAGGTAATTGTGGTGCTCACCTCATGGGTTATTCTTCTCTCGGATATTGCTTTCTTATATTTTCTGCTGTCCGTTGCCTAGAAGTTATTGCCTCATATATTTTGGCTAGTTGTTTATAAAAGATACCTGGTCCTGTTGAAGTTAGAAGTTGATCTCCCTAAATTCTTTCTATAAATTTCTTTTATCTGTTTTCCCTTAACCTCCAGCTGTTAACTTTCTCTTACTCATTATTTTTTCCAGTTAGCTATTATTTTTAGAATTATTTATTTTTATATTTCTTAATTGAAAAAATTAGTTTAATTAGGAATTCTTATTAATTTGGTTTTAAAAATAGAAAACCACAGGGTGTTTGAAAATTAAATACTGTTTATTTCAACAAACCATTAATCAATATATAAAAATGATTATTATTAAACATTTTAATGTGTGTTCAATTTGAAAATCCTTTTAAATATTGCTTGTCATATAGTAATATATAAAGATTTTTCTTTTATGAGAATACTAGAGGCACGGTGCATGAAATATTTGTTTACGGGAGGGTGTGTCTCTCAGCCCAGCCTGCATCCTTTCCAATCTGGGACCCCTCAAGGGATGTCCAACTGCCTGTTTAGGCCCGATCCCACTGGGTTCAAGCTTAAATGGACAGTTGGACATCCCTCTCACAATCCAGGACTGCTGACTCCCAACTGCTCACCTGCCTGCCTTCCTGATTGTCACTAACCACTTCTGCCTGCCAGCCTGATCACCCCCTAACCACTCCCCTGCCAGCCTGATTGATGACTAACTGCTCCCCTGCCAGCCTGTTTGCCCCTAACTGCCCTCCCCTGCAGGCCTGGTTTCCCCCCTGCCCCACAACTGCTCTCCCCTGCAGATGTGGTCCCTCCCAACTGCCCTTCCTTGATGGCCATCTTGTGGAAGCAATCTTGTGTCCACATGGGGGCAGCCATCTTTGAGCAATGGGGGCAGCCATCTTGTGTGTTGGAGTGATGGTCAGTGTGCATATTACTCTTTTATTAGATAGGATAGAGGTCTGGTGCACAGGTGGGAAGGGTTTCCCGGATCAGGTTGGGGCTTCCCTTAGGGCATGGGGCAGCCTGAGTGAGGGGTCTGTGGTGGTTTGCAGGCTAGCACGCCCTCTCTGGTGACCCAAGCATTTATTTGTTTTCTATAATTGAAACTTTGTAGCCTTAAGTGGAGGCCTGGGCCAGCCAGGGTGTGCTGAAAGGTTGGCTTCCTCCATTTCCAGGGAAATCCAAGCTTCCTGCTCTCTCCATGGCCACAGCCATCTTGGTTGGGTTAATTTGCATACTCGCTCCTGATTGGCTGGTAGGCATGGCTTGTGGGTATAGCAGAGTGATGGTTAATTTGCACATTATTCTTTTATTAGATAGGATAGGTAACATTTAAGTAAACAGTACCTTTTAAAAGATTTTCCTTTAGTTTGGTTTCTTCTAACTAATAGAAATAGAAGTATTATTATAGTAAGCTGGAAGGCTGTTTCTAGTACCCAAAGGCATGCTTCAGAAGTTTTGTTGAGATTTTTGTAGTACATCTGGTATGGCCAAGTAAAGTCATTGTTCATAATATGCTCAGTGTCCGCTGGCCTTCAGACTTGGAGTCTGCTGATGAAATTTGGCCTCTCAGTATCAGAAATTAGCCATAGAATTAAGAGTTATTAATGACATGCATTAAGCATATATTGTCATTTTCCCCAGGGAGGAGAAATCTCACAGACAGTTGGCACAGGGTACTTCATTTATTAACTGTCTTTTAATAATGATGACTTGCTTTTTAATTTTATTCAAGGTTCACAATTTGAGATAGTCATTTGTTCTGTATTATTTATAAAAGATACCTCAATTAAGAATTTTGATAAAATTGGAAAAAAATAACCCCACAACTTAAAATAATTAATTTCTTCATTAACAAAGTATGAAAAAGAATCCCTATTTCTCCTAGCTGATTTCTAGTATAGAAAACATAACATAGTATTGAAGTTTCTTTGAAAAGCGGAAGGATAATTAAAAGCAAATGGCAAATATTTTCTTATTCTATTGATAGGATCATTTTTGTCCACTTTCTGATTTTTGTTGTTATTAATTCTATAATTATGATCTACACCGTTCAATTTACATTAGATGCTTCTTTAGTGTTTTCTTCCAACAAATGAAAAAAAAAATATTTCCAGCAGCTGGAAAAAGCCTGTTCTTTGATGAAAAGGGGGAAGAGCTAATGACAATTTCATTAATCAGACTGTGGTATCATTATCATCCCCCAACAATTTTGCAGCATTGAACAACAAAATTCAATTGCCATAGCAAGGAAGCATGAACAAATATGCACACATGG
This sequence comes from Vespertilio murinus, assembly GCA_963924515.1. Classification (NCBI taxonomy): domain Eukaryota; kingdom Metazoa; phylum Chordata; class Mammalia; order Chiroptera; family Vespertilionidae; genus Vespertilio; species Vespertilio murinus. The sequence goes on from OZ004704.1 coordinate 98,053,385, forward strand.
CACACACACCAAATACATAATCACAGCTTTTTTTAGGATCTCATGTTTTTTATCTTGTCACAACTCACTACTATCTTTGAATAACCAGTTGTGAAATGAAGTATATTTAAACAACAAAAGAGAAAAATTGTTTTTGTAGATATTTGAGCTTTTTAGTTGTTTTGTGTGATTTTAGATTCTTATTTGAAGTAAAACTATTATTAAGACAAATTTTTCATCTTGATTTATGCATAATAGTCCAAGAACCAAAATATTTCATAAGCTCCTCCTCAATTTGCAATTACTTATACAACTATGTTGAGGAGGAAATAGTTCTGGGTAGACTGATTTAAAAAGGTGATCACATCCAGGACTAAAGCTCCAGCATGCATTTACTTTTATGATTGCTGTGTTGTAGGAGATCCTGGGGCGTGAGAGAGCACTCTGTAGATAACTAGAAAAACTGTACTTCTTAGTACTGGAGCCCAACAAGTGTGTAGATATCAACAGAGAAGAGAGGTCTTGCTTAAAGGTTGATGTAAAAGTCCCCCATCTTGATTCAATTTATTTTATTTTTAAATATATATATATTTTATTGATATTTTACAGAGAGGAAGGGAGAGGGATAGAGAGTTAGAAACATCAATGAGAGAGAAACATCGATCAGCTGCCTCCTGCATACTCCCCACTGGGAATGTGCCCGCAACCAAGGTACATGCCCTTGACAGGAATCAAACCTGGGACCCTTGAGTCTGCAGGCCGACGTTCTATCCACTAAGCCAAACTGGTTAGGGCAGGCTCAATTTATTTTTAATTAGTTATCATGTAGACCAATGCCACCATGACTGAGTTCCTTTACATTTTATGAATGCTGTTTTTGAGAACATGTGTAATTTAATGATCTAAAGTATTTCATATGAGAAAAATAACCTCTTCAGTGACTCAAATATTTATACACTGGGGTATTGAGTGAGAGCACCAATATGAAACTTAGACAGTATATGAAACTGTCTAAGGCAGCAGAAAGCCCTTTATGGATTTCTATATATAAATAACTGACATGAAAAATGCATACCATTATTTCATGTGTGGTAAAGCAAATGGCCTAAGAACCTAGGGTATTGCTTTTTTTTTTATTCAACTAATAGGTTGCATCTATACTTCTTTCTCTCTCCTTTATTTTCTCCTTAGCTCCTTTTTTTTTTCTTTTTTCTTCAACAAATAATTATGAAGAGCTATGGAGAAACAGTCATGAGCAAGGTATTCTCTTCTCATGAAGTTAATATTTGAGAGAAAATGTATATGAAGATCATTTCAGGGAATGGTGAGTGCTGTGTGATCAATGGCTGAGGCTTGGCAGTGATGCCAGATTAGGTGGTCAGGAAAGAGTCTCTGAGGAAAGGTGAGCCAATGACTAGGAGAAGACCTGGGGGAGAGAATTTCAGGAAGTGAGAAAGCAAACATAGAAGGCAGGGAGGCAAGTTTAGTTCAGAAGCAAAGACACACATGATGGTGACAGTATGCAAAGGTGGGCAGGACCCACATCACCATGGGTTTGTCTGCTGCTAAGAAATTCAGTACTGGAGTCCAACAGGTGTGTGGATATCAACAGAGAAGAGAAGTCTCCTTTCTAGTCATTTCCTATTGGTATATTGTCTTGTTTAAAAAAACTTTCCCACAATTTGGATTTCATTTTCTCAGCTACACTTTTTCTAACTTCCGGGCTAATACATTCCTTTTCAGAACTGATGCCCTTAGTCCCCTGATGGTTGTGGCATTGCTTTCTCCTCACTTTCCTCCCTCCTGTCTGACCGTTCTCTCTTTGCTTTCACTGACTCTCTTCTCCGCTAACCCCTTAGGTGTTGCTGTGCCCTGGTGTGATCCTCAATTATCTGCTTTCTCTTGACACCTTCTCTGGGTGATTGGGATATGTCCAGTCTTTTCAGTGTCAACCTTTTTAATGTCTCTTTGTCCCCAAAGATAAAGCCAAAATTCCTGAGTAACCCTTATACTCTGACCCTACTCCATATTTAACACCACACCTGCATCTTTCTCCAAAGGCTGTGAGGCCTCAATAGGGCAGCCTGTAGGCTACTGTCACCCAGCTCTTTCCCCAAATGCACTTCACTGAAAAACTTGCTCCATGAACTCCAGGCCACCTACCGTGTGTTAGGTGGTACCCATGGGCCCAGCACACGAAGATGGATAGGACCCCCTGGATTCATAGTTGAGACTAAGGAAGTCAAAGATGAGCTTGACAGAGTTCTGGCCAACCAATAAGCACTCTGAGGAAATAATTCAGAGTGAAGACTGTGCTTAAACTTTTAAAGAGCCTATCCGATTATTATTACTTTTTTTAAGATTTATTTTTTCATTGATCTTTAGAGAGGGAGAAAGAGAGAAAGGGAGAGGGAGAGACAGACATATCAATGGGAGAGCAGAACATTGATCAGCTGCCCCCTGCACACACCCCCTCCCCTGCCATTGGGATTTGAGCCCAAAACCCAGATATATGCGCTGACCTGAGTTGAACCAGCAACCTTTTAGTGCAGGGGACAATGCCCAACAAACTGAGCCACACTGGCCACGGCTATCCAATTGTTTTTTAAAAAGGAATTGAGCAAATGAGGGAAGGCATAGCAGGGGGAAGAGGAAAGGGGTAGAAAATTGAAGTTATGCAGGAAAAGAAAGCTGAGGGAAAAGTGGACAAACTAAGTGAAACTGCCTTTTGAAGAAGCAGAGAAAAGTGAGAATTGTAGTTGAGAGGAAAAGAATAGGCGGATTCCCAGGAAAGTCTCTGCATAGCATAGCCTTGATTAGACCCTAGGTGATGAGTCTAGCTCCCCATCCTGACTACAGCAAACATTACAACCTTTCACTAGGAAAAGGAAAGTGATCTCCCTTTAAGAACAAATGAAAAGAAATGAAATACTCTGAGGAAGCAAGTTAAATCCTTGGTAAAGAAACTTGAAGTGGCAAGTGACTAGGCAGATAAAGTGACAAGTGAATAGGCAGATAAAGCTATTTGTTGAAGTAGGACATTAGTTGAAATCCACATACCACAGCTGTAAAGAGCCAGAGGCCTGCCTGAGGGCAGGCCCATGTGGGATGTGTGTCCTCAGGAGCATAAAGGAGGTCGGCCTAGAGAGAACTCAAATCCCTACTCCAGCCTTATTGGCAGGATGCTCAGACCTGGCGAGTCCACTGGCATGAAGTTGTAGATAGAGGACTTAAAGCCTCCTCCAAGGACCTACTGCTTTGTACTACTCAGGATTGGAGTTAGTAATAAACATATTAAAGAAAAAATTATTTGTGAGACTTGTTAAGATGGTAAAGAAGACTTTATTTAAGGGAGACTTCTACTGTGGCATTTTGCATAGGGAAGAGAGATAGAGCTCACATATAGAAAGCTATTAGAAGCTATTAGAAGCAAAAATGTTAAAAATCTATTCACAGCGGTGTGTGTGTGTGGGGGGGGGGGGGTTTATTGATCTGACTAACCATTCTTACCCAACCCCAAAATGAAAACAAATAAATAACAGATGTGACAAGGAAGTTTTATTACCCAGTGGTTTAGCAAGGCATTTGTTGGAGATGGTCTTATCATCCATGGTTAGGCAAATGGCTAGGCATGATATTATTGATTAGGCAGTTAAGGTAGATGAGGCAGTGCAATGCCTTCAGGTCTGACTTCTATATAGAGCAATGCTTTGCAGTTAGTGAGCAACTGGGATGAGACTACTTTGTCAATGACCAGTGGGCTCTATGTAGTTATGCGTTAAGTTGGGAGATCATTGACGGCTTCTAATAATGATGAACAAAAGGCAGGACCGGCACAAATTAAACCCTCCACTCTGCCTCTGCATCAGCATCCTGGGAGGCAGCCACTTACCTGCTACTAGGAGGTGTGGTTCCTCCCCTTTTTACCTGCTCATTGATGCTGTGGATTTTATTGACAAAGAATAACCCCCCACCTTAGTTTTGAGGGGAGATTTAAGTACAAATGTCCTTGAGGGATGTAGCATTGACCTACAGTGACATGGAGGTGATGGTTCCTATTGAATGAGGCCTCATGTGCTGAGCACTGAAGGTAGTCTACTAGTATTAAAGAAGGCCTCACAGTGCCAGGAAGAACCATTGAGAGGTTCTAAGAACAAATAAGTCACTTGCCATTCAACATGATTGGAGGCATGAATACATGTTGCACTGGAAAGAATTTGAGAAGTAGGGCAAGAGTAGCATAAATGCAGAGCAGGCATTTAGACACTGGCAGCAAGAGGAAACTGGGAATGCCAACCACCTAAGTGCCATTTCATTGTCCTCTGAAAATACACAACAGTCTTATCCTGTGTTGGCTGGTCTCACTGCTGTTTTTCTTAGAAGGCCACTTTCTGCTCTGAGCTGTCTATAGAGCATCCAACACATTTATGGCGAGCAGGGCAAAGCCAAAGCAATGTGATTTTCATTCATTTATCCTTAGGCACAAAGGTCATCCTTTGTAACTGTTGTTTCCTAAGAGCCTGTGTGTTACAATGACTTGTTACAGCCAGCCAGAGTCCTAATGGAGACCTTCTTTTTACTGAGAAGCACTCCCCTGAAGGCTCTGCATTAACCTCCTTCACTGCAGGGCAGACAAAGGAGTTGTCATCCTGAATCATGCCCAGAGAACAGACATTCTATCAAGTACATGAGTTTATTTTGGCAAGGAAGACTAGCAGAGGTCCATTGTACTGATGTGTGTGTGTGTGTGTGTGTGTGTGTGTGTGTGTGTGTGTGTGTTTAACCTGGTGCTTTTCTGTGCCTAAAAACAGAAAAGGAGGATTTCCCCTGTTCCAGGATTACTTCTGCCCCCACACCTTGCCTTAGGAACTTGCATAGGGGTCTGGAGGTGCTTTTTGAATGAAAGTGATGGGGAGGAGGAGCATAGGAAGATGTATTTAATTAGAGGACCAGGGGCTGGCATGGAGAGTAATTGGTGGTGGTAGTTGTGAGCACCCTGAGGCCGTTGGAAAGTCCTGGGTTGGGTTGGTGGAGCATGAGACAGGCTGCCAGGGAAATTCCTGCTTCCAAAACAGTGTTGGCACTCTTGCTTGACATAGACTGTGAGAAAAAGAAAGGAATAAACCAGGCTCTTCAAGTAGACTCATGAAGATATTGCTTCTTCTATCCCTTTTCTAACTCTGCCTTTATACACTAGGAAGGGAGGCAGATAGGCAAATGGAGAAGCAGCTTTGGGGGCTAGAATTAACAGGAAACTGATTCCTCTAACTCCTTTGATCAGCTGTCCTTACACATGAAAGCATAGGTGGCCAATCTGTGTGCACCATTCAGCCCTTCACTTAGCCAACATTCATGAGAACCTCCTCAGAGCCAGACACTTTTTAGGTGCTAGGGATGCAGCAGTGAACACAGACACATCCCTTGCACCAGTGGAGGCCTGGGACACAACACTAACCTAGGAGTGTTAAATGAGGAGAGAGGGCCCAATCTAGTCTGAATGACAAGACTACCCTAGAAGAGGACATGTGGCCAAGGTTTAAGGATGTGTGGGCCTTGGCCAAGCTTTCCAGTAGGGAAGACCCTTCCAGATGAAGGAAAACTTAAAGGTGGACTGCAGCTTACAAAGGGAGCTTACATGAAGGTGTGACAGGGACACCTCTGAGGCCAGTCACAGTGTACAATTCCATCCTTTCCTCCATCCTGGTACAAAGTCCTAATGTCAGCTTGCACTCAGCCACCATGACTCTGGCCATAAGTCATCCTCCCTCACCCTTTGGTCACAGGACACTGGGAATATCTGTGACACCCTTTGTGCTCAGGTCTAGGATGAATTTCCTTTTCAAAAACCGAGGAAATAGCCGAAACCGGTTTGGCTCAGTGGTAGAGCGTCAGTCTGCGGACTGAAAGGTCCCAGGTTCCATTCCGGTCAAGGGCATGTACATTGGTTGCAGGCACATCCCCAGTAGGGGGTGTGCAAGAGGCCACTGGCCAATGTTTCTCTCTCATTAGCGTTTCTAGCTCTCTATCTCTCTCCCTTCCTCTCTGTAAAATATCAATAAAATATTAAAAAAAAAAACGAGGAAATAATTGCCTGGTGAGCTGCCTGTATGTTAATGTGTGACAGCCACTTATGTGCAATCCAAACTTTCACCCCGATGGCAGGATAAGACATGGTATGATAAGAGGGGGCAGTGGGGTAGAGGCAGAGGATGGAGCAGGGAGAGCAGGCAGCACAGCTGGGCTTAAGGTGCCCTGGGAAGAAGCCTGAGAACTGTAACATGCTCTGACATATGATGCTCAAGGGAGATTTGAGGAGTGATGTAGGGTTTGAGTCATTTGATCTACTTATTAATTGAAGAATTACATAAGATCTCTCAGAAAAAAAATATCTTGAGTGAGAAGAAAAGAAATTACGGATCAGAAATAACTAGCACTGAAGGGAAAGCAGGAGAAAAAGAGAGCCTTACAAGAGAATGAGACAAGCAAGGGTGGGGAGGGGTAAGGAGGAGAGGGAAGGAAGGAGGGAGGAAGAAAAAGAAATAGGTGGAAGATAAGATGAACAGCAGGAACGTGAAGCTGCGTAGAAACTAGGGGGAATGGTCAATGCTGCAAAGGAAGTGGCCCTAGGATTTAGAAATAGATGAGTCATTAACAAGTTGGGCAGAGGCCATCTGAATTGCTGCTGTGGTCTGAGATATAAAGCTTATCTGTGACGAACATTGGGGTGAGGGGCAGTTACTGAAGGAATGGATTTATGGGGCTTTTTATTGTTTGTTTCTAATATTGTAGAGAGTTGGGTATTTAAAATGGTATTAGGAACAGAAAAAGTGAAGGTGAGGGGAAAATTAAAATAAAGTTTGGAGTTGAGTAAACAGTAACATGCCAAGGTTGGCTCCTTAATTTTGGTAAATGTTATCATGAGCATGTAAGATGTTAACATGAAATGAAGCTGGGTGAAGGGTATGTGGTAAATCTGTACTATTTTTGCAACTTTTCTCAAAAACTAATAATTATTTCAAAACAAAAGATTTATTTTAAAATGAGTTGTTGGGAAAACACCTCTAGAGATTGAGTGAGAGACCAAGAAGAGGAAAAGTTTGCTCAGAAAGCAGGGCCAATGACCAGACCCAGGAAGGTGAATTGGGCAGCGAGGAAGTACATTTGTAGATCTGACAGTGGGACACTCAAGGCCATCTCCTAGATGGATCTGCTTTCTTTGTCAGAGGGAAGGTGCTGTCATTAACTAATTTGAGGGAGGCAGGAAATCCAAGATATAGGGATGGAGATTCTTTTAAAGCCCAGTGTACACTGGAACAGAAGGGATTCTACATTAGGGCAATGTAGAATACCCGTGCCATGGAGGAGTTTAGGCATATTACTGTAAGCCAGTTATCAACATTCTATGCTATCATTTAAGAATATTCTGCTTCTGGTTTCATGTACCACAGTCCAGGCGACTGTTGTCAGTTTGTGTACTTGCTCCGTCCTAATGAAAAAGTTCATCTAAAAGTATCTTTATAGATAAACTCATGTCCAATGAGGATGAGTTGAACTTTCAGTTGTCTAGATTCACAGTAATGACACAGAAAGTATCTATTTAACTTCATGTAAGCTCTGGGTTGAAGGGAACTTTAATTAATACTTGTTCATCCTCTGCCTTCCTCTTTGGCTATGAGCAGTTCTGACCCAACCAGGCTCAGACTGTCCCTCCCCTGAATCTTCCAACATCCCTTGGGCAATGTTTGTCACTTATTCATTGAGCACTAACACCACTTTAGTAGTATATAAGCTTCAACTAGGGGTAGCATTATCTCATAGTGCAGTCACTTGTTTAATGCTTTTGAGCTAGATTAAAATGAAGATTTGTACCTTTCAAATGCTCAATATTTTCTTTCTTTCTTTCTTTCTTTCTTTCTTTCTTTCTTTCTTTTTTTTTTTTTTTACTAGAAATGGTGACTGAAGGATTTCTTACACATATAGCTTAGAACCATATCCTGACACCCTGACAAGCTGGAATTTGAAATGTTCAACAGAATATCTTTGTTCTGTCTCTCTTCGTATAGGGTAGAATATATGCATATCAGTTGGGCCCCAAGTTTTAATGTTTGAACATTTTAGATCATACTTCCAATTTATTTTAGTGTGTTAATGACAATGTGGTGGCTATGGAAATAGTGGAGGAGAAAACAAACAGATAAAGACAGCATTGCACAGAGACCCTAATTGATTCAATATACAGAATGAAAGTCTTGCTGATTTGCCATTTCCAAAATCACTGTTGCTCACCAAAAAGGATCCACTATGATTTCAGTCCAATCTCTAGGCAGGGCAGTGGAGCTTCCAGGACAGGGGACACCCCAATCCTTATTTCTCACCGTGACATCCTCAGAGTGCCCCTTCCATGAGCACAGATGCTCCTCGACTTGTGATGAGATTACAGTCCAATAAAATTATTGTAAGTTGAAAATATTGTAAGTCGAAAATGCACTTGATACACTTAACTTATCAAATATCATAGCTTAGCCTACCTTACCTTAAAGATGCTCAGAATACCTACATGAGCCCACAGTTAGGCAATTATCTTAAGTTTCATTTCAAGCATAATTGCTGTTCTCTTCACACCAGAAGAGACATAGATGGACATTTTGTTGACATGATGGGAATGTGAAAACTCGTGACACAATATCCAAAAAGCACGGGCAACACGGTACACTGTAGAGCAGTGGTTCCCAACCTTTCTAACGCTGCAACCCTTTAATACAGTTCCTCATGTTGTGGTGACCCCCAACCATAAAATTATTTTTGTTGTTACTTCATAACTGTAATTTTGCTACTGTTAGTGAATCGTAATGTAAATATCAACCCACAGGTTGAGAACCACCTGAGACCATTGAAAAACACAGATATTTACATTACAATTCATAACAGTAGCAAAATTACAGTTATGAAGTAGCAATGGAAATAATTTTATGGTTGGGGGTCACCACAACATGAGGAACTGTATTAAAGGGTCGTGGCATTAGGAAGGTTGAGAACCACTGCTGTGGAGTAACAGTTGTTTACCTTCATGATGTGTGGATGCCTGGCGGCTGTGGTTGACTGCTGCTGCCCAGCATCATGAGAGTTTCACTGGCCCAGGAAAAGATAAAAATTCTAAGTACAAAAACCTAGTGCTTTCACACCACTATAAAGTCAAACCATCATTTAGAGATCATCTGTACTTGGCAGCAAACTTGCCATCTGATCAAAAGAGGGCAGTAAAAGTAAGACATGGAGATTGTGGACAGCTGTGGGGTGAAGTCAGGGAACAGGTGCGTTTGAAAGCTGTGGAGAGAGAGAGGCAGCAGGATTAAGTAACAGATCAAAGATCTGGAACCAGGGGCTCTAGCTGTGTGAGTGGAAAGTGACTGTGTTTTAGCTTAGAGATGTTAATTCCCGGAGCTTGTCTGTCATAGCCAATATGAAAACTCAGCGAAAAAGAACCAGCAAGTGAGTCCCAAGGAGGCAGCACAAAGCTCTCGCCAACTGCCCAAACAGCTGTCATGACAAATGATTTCTGGTTCCTGCTCCCACAACTCATCCCAAGTATGATCAGCAAGAAAAGGTGAGGAAATAGATTCCATTGTCTAAAACTAGGAGGGGCCTGTGCTTGTGCCTCGGGTGATATTTTATCACTTGACTGCTCTGTTTTAAGTTCTTGGTGTGTATTCTGTATACCTGTGTAGATGTATGTGTGTATAGAATGAGCTAGACCAGTGTTCACTTAAATATTTTTAGGTAGGATTCTTTTTTTTTTTTTTTTAATTGAGAGGCAACATAGTTTTTATCACAGTTCTTAGAGAAAGAAACTCGGAAGGCCAATGAAAAATGGGCTCATCTCATCTATGTGAAAAGTAAATGGAAAAACAAGCAGTGGCAAATGGATCTTGTCATAATAATGTAGCGTAAGGGACCCTCCCTGTTGTGCAAAGATTGAGGAATTGACCTTCCCCACTACCTGTTCCAGGATGTGACCTTTACGGTTAAAGATTAGACAGGAATGAGGTCAGTTCTTTACAGTTGAAGATTAGACAAGAATGAAATCAGTCCCCAGAAACTCCCTACCCTGAAATGCAAGGAATTTCTTTGTTCCCTTCCTCCCCCTCCATGTGTAACCCCTCCCATGTGTGATTTTTGCCTATATATATGCTTGTAAGAGTTTCTGCTCTGGGCTCGACTCCTCTGCTCCTGCGTGAGTTATGAGTTGAGCCCCAGCGCGCTGGAATAAAGCCTCTTGCTGTTTGCATCAAGTGACGCCTCCTGCGGATGATTGGGTCGCCGTCGATCCTTGGGACAGAGTGAGGGTCTCCCTCTGGGGGTCTTACATTAGCATAACTAACCCTTTGCCAGTCCTTTTCAGAAGCTGTTTTAGGCTAGGATAATCTTCCCATGGGGCAGGTCCAGTGCTGGGCCATAGATGAGAGCCGTTGGGAATGACACATTCTCACCGTTGCTTCAGCAGGAAGGCTCCTCTGAGCCCGGCTTTACCACAGACCTGCTGCCACCATCAGGCTGCCACCAAAACCTGCTCAGGACAAAAACAGTTAAGTCCAGAGTGCTCCCACAACTGGATGGAGCAAAAGTAATTTTGCATTCCATATATAGTGGTAGTTCTGTGACTTTAAGAATTTAAAGATGAATGTAGTCTGTGGCAACAGTAGCATCTCCCCCCCCCAAAAAAAAAATAGCCCTCAGAGAGCACATTTGCTGAGAGCAGATATCAGGACAGTTGTCTTTGTACCATTGGGAATGCTATGGAATCGGACCTGGGTGTCCCTGAGCCTGATTAGAAGGCAGCCATACAGCTAAGTCTTCATCATGCATGTAGTGGTTAAAGCAGGTCTCTGAGGAGTAGGGTGTCAGGGCCAGGTAGCATCAGTAACTGAGGCAAATGACTAATTGTCAGTTTGTCATGCTGAGAGAAATAGAAATGATCTTTTCACCCCCATTCCACTACTTGGTGTTTATTGTTATTGGTTTGGGACTACTTAGGTTCATCTCACTGAATAGTAATCTCAGAGTCCTGAGCCAGGAACATGCCAAATTCCAAGTGTTAGCAATGTATGTTTGAAACTAGAGTCACAGTATGAGAAATTTATTTGCTTACCTTGGCTACAATCCCCCTTCCCCAAATCTCTGTTAGGCTATACTGGTTCATTCATTCACACTGGTTCATTTTATAAGTGTTTATTCACACATATTAAGTGCTCAGGCACTTTCCTAGGCACTGGGAGCAAATGAACCCAAGGAGCCAGATAGCTGCCTCATAGAACGTGGCCTTTAAATTATTAAATATTTAGTTTGTAAGTGTTAGGTTTGAAAGGAAACAGGAAACAGAACAAGGAGTTTTAAAGTACAGTTTATTCCCCGGTAATGGGTGGGAGCCATCACCGAGGTAAAGAGATCAGAATTAGGGAGAGAGGGGGCAGGAAATCGGACCCAACCGGGCTGATGGAGGTCCACCTCCAAAAAGCAACACATGTCTCCCTTGGGGTCCTTCTTAAAAGACGGAAAGGGAGGGGGTTGGGCCCAGAGTGGAACAGGAAGGGATGGGCCCCAAGGGCACTCTGGCCCGTGCTAATTGGTGATTCACTGTCTTGGAGATGTCCCTTTGGCAGGTGCCAGTCATGTTGTTAGTTCCACCCACCAGTTTGGGAGGGGGAGAACCTTTCAGTAAGAATCTTTGAGGACATTAAGACTAATGCCCTGTTAACCTAAGACTTTGTTCCCAAACCTCAAAGAGAGCTGACCTGAATCCAGAGGAGTCTCTATGACAAGACTGGGAAAACCAGAAATTCTTCTCATGTCTCTTTTCCCCTTGGCCACCTAGTTCCTTTGTGGTTTCTCCAGAGCAGAGTGCTCCTTAGAGCTCACTGATTTCTCTGAAAGGAGGTTTATAGGATACATCCAGAATGACAGGGCTTCCAAGAAAGAGCAATCCAAGGGTCAGTGTCCAAGAGGAGATTCCAAGTTGGGTGACTTTAAAGAGGCCTTTCCAGCAAAACCAGTTTGGCTCAGTGGATAGAGCATCAGCCTGTGGACTGAAGGGTCCTGGGTTCAATTCCGGTCAAGGGCATGTACCTTGATTGCGGGCACCCCCAGTAGGGGGTGTGCAGGAGGCAGCTGATCAATGTTTCTCTCTCATCGATGTTTCTAACTATCTCTCCTTCTCTCTTCCTCTCTGTAAAAACTTAATAAAATATATTTAAAAAAATAAAAATAAAGAGGCCTTTCCATATGGACACAAAGGTCATCAACCTGGGCTCCTCCCCCAGCAACTCCAGGACAGGAAAGCTCTAGGCTTGACCCTGCTTCATGTCAGTACTTCCACTAATGAGGTGACCATTTTCTGCCCCAGTGCACTATAGGAAGGACTCAGGTGAAGGGAAGAGAGCCTACATGACCTTTCATGACCTTTAGGATTTTATTTGGGGCCAACCTTGGGGATGCAAATTCAAAGGTGACAATTGCACATTTTCTCTTTCAGTCTCGAGACTTCCTGTTCTAGCCTGTTCTCTCCTTTGGGAAGATCGCCGAATGGCTGAACCAGTTAAAGTGCATTCCTGTGGAGGGCTGTTTCTCTGTTTTCCAAAACCCGAATGGAAAACAACTGGTTCCTGAGTGGAGGAGCTGGGGATTAAGAAATTAAACGGGGAAAAAAAGAGACCAAGAGGCAGAAATAGATTCAACTGGGATTCGGGTGGGGAGCTGTCAGTCAACCACCTGCCACAGACAACACAGTGCATTTATTGATTTCCAGAGGGGGGTTAAGGTCAAAGAAGTTTTGTGTGTGCCTAGGTCCTATTCATTCCCTCATTCCTGGGATTTAGCATATCAAGACGTGGGTAAATCAAGGTCCTATTTGTTCCTCATTCCAAGCACAAGGATAAAGATAAGAAATCAGTACTGATTACTGTCTCCAATATTTTGGGAGGGGGAAACGGCCTTGCCAGTCTCCTCAGACTCAGCTGACATTAATTTAAAGGTCATCCATGTGTATTCCCAAAGGGCCTTCTACACATTCCATTTCTGGACTGATAAAATTCTGCTTTGAAGGTGATGTGAGCTATTTGGGTGGCCATAGATTCAATGGTTTCTTTGAAGTCTTTCAGGTTGTTACTTAAGATGAGTATCTAGACTAGGGGTGGGCAAACTTTTTTGACTCGAGGGCCACAATGGGTTCTTAAACTGGACCGGAGGGGCGGAACAAAAGCAACCTGACCATGCTGGCACTCTCATCTTGGGCTGCCGGTGAAGGAGTGGAGGGGAGAGCAAGAGAACCCTCCGTTCTTTCGGCTCTGCGGGCCGGATAGAACAGCCGAACGGGCTGGATCTGGCCCAAGGGCCGTAGTTTGCCCACAGCTGATCTAGACACTGTAGACTTAGCCTTAGAATGATTAAACGTCAAGTTTGCTAGAACCTGTTCCATTCCTCAATTTGTCACTTCAGTTCCTCTGCCACATTCTGAGAGGTGTTTATCTGGCTTCTTTTTGAACAGTCACGTACAGGGACTTTTCTATCCCAGGATGGTCTGGTCATCTGACAGCTCTAAAAGTTCTACTGTTATGTGAACCAGTTTTACTTTATATTAAACTTGTTTCCATTTTAAAGGCAAAGCATTACTTTCATCTTTATATAGGACCATTTCAGCAACCGGCACATTTGTCTCTGGGGCAGTCCATGTATTGGGGTTTCTGTACTCAACAGAAAATGAATGATGTCTCTAGGGGGTTGGATCGGAAAGACAGAACACTCCTTTACTGCAGCTGGAGCCCAAAACAAACAACTGCAGACTCCTCCCGGCCCTGTTTTCTGATCTAGTGAGCAGATTCTATCAGGGAAAGCATTTTGGTTTCTCCTGCCTTCATCTGCTTGAAAGATTTAGTTTGAGATTCAAGCACATTGTTGTCTTTTCCTTCTCGCATGGTTGATACAGTATTGCTTATCTGCTCTTATACAGATGTTTCATGTGCAGTGCAAGGATATCTCTTAAACGTTGCCAGGGAAATCAGAATCCAATTTCCAGAAGACTCAAATAGACCCCGGTTAGAATGTGCGTGTGGTGCTTTGAGATGGGTGCTTAACACATTCTTTGCACAGTCCAGTTATTTTCCTCTGGGAGGGTGCCCAGAGAAGGGGGAAGCGTGCAGAGCAGTGCCCATTACCTTTGCAGAACTAGTACCAGAGTACCTGCTTGATAGAGTGAATTATTATTAGCAAAACTTTGTTATTTACCAAGTTGTGACTGTGTGTACCAAGAGATGAGAACATTAGAGTTCAATGGATGTAAAGACTCAAAGAGCAATGGGAGACTAATACAGAGAATTTTGCTAAGAAATGTGCCAGCATGGACAAAGCAAAGAAAAACTTAGCTAGAACTAAGGGCATAGCTGCAAAAATGAAGATGTCTGAATCCAGACTGCTAAAACAAAAATCAATATCATACATTGGATGGCTTGTAAAGAAGAGAATTTATTGTTTACTGTTCTGAGAGCCCTCTGGGTTTCAGATTGCTCACTCCCTGTTGTTTATTCACATGGAGGAGGGGCAAGGGAATATTCTCAGGTCTCCTTTATGAAGGTACTAATCCCATTCATCAAAACTGTGCCCTCATGACCTAATCACCCCAAAGGCCACATTTCTTAATACCATCACCTGGGGGGGATAGAATTTCAACCTATGAATCACAGGGGGACACAAGTATCCATCCATTCAGTCTCTATCTCCTACTAAGAACTTTGAAGAGTAATATTGACTGTTTAACACAGAAATAGTGAAACCTTGCCCAGAAAAAAAGACATAAGAGAACATTTTAAAAAACTGAAATTTCTTGACCATAATTTTGTCCATAGCACGTTGAAAACAAACCATAAAAATAGCTACAGCCTGCATGATTAGCTTTATAACAGTTCCTTTCTCAGTATAAGCTCAGGGGTCCAATAACATGGAGACCTGTCTGACTTCTGAGAAATGTGATGATGAAGCAGAGAAGTGATGTGCTTTGAAGATGAGGGAAGAGGACACAAGTTAAGGAATACAAGTGACCAACAAAAGCTAAAGAAGGCAAAGTAGCAGTTCCCCTCCCCAGAACTTCCAGAACAAACCAGACCTGCTGACACCTTGACTGTACCCCAGTGAAATTGATTTTGGACTTCTGAACTCTATAACTTGTAAAAGAATAAGTTTGTGTTGTTTTAATCCTAAATTTGTGGCAATGTGTTACAGCAGCAATAGGAGGCTACTACGCATCCCTTTTTGTACTTTAAAATATATATATATTTTATTGATATTTTACAGAGAGGAAGGGAGAGAGATAGAGAACCAGAAACGTTGATGAGAGAGAAACATCTACCAGCTGCCTCTTGCACACCCCCTACCGGGGATGTGCCCGCAGCCAATGTACATGCCCTTGGCCGGAATCGAACCCGGGACCCTTCAGTCCGCAGACCAATGCTCTACCACTGAGCCAAACCGACCTCGGCCCTTTTTGTACTTTTAAAAGTGATTAGAGGAAAGCTGAAAAGTCTTGGACACTGATCAAAGGAGACTATAATTACCAGAATTAGCAAAGAATGAATGAAAAATTCTTATTATGAACATAAAGTGTGCAAGTGAACTTTGAAGCTTCTGCATGAGAAGAAAATATAAGATTAGCACTTGTATTTTGCAAGATTTGCATATTAGACAAACTTTGTGACAAAATGAGAACAGAGATCAGTGGCAGAATCAAAGTGTTTTAGAAGACAGCAACCTTAAGTGTTACTTTATCCATGCTCCCATATCATAGATGAAGGCATTTGGAAACGGAGAGCTTCAGGAAATACAGTAGTTCAAAGTTCCACACCAGGCCATAGCAAGCTGGGATCATACCTTTGCTTCCTGACTTCAAATCCCTCCTTTTTTCTCCTATCCCATGAAATATAAAAGTTTGCAAGATTGCAAGTAATTTGTAATGAAAAGAGAAATGCTGTGGATGAATACAGTGGACAGCGTCTCAGTGATTGACTCAGTTTTATGACTACTATTGGGTGTGAATGGGAGGACATTATTGCAATTTTCAAATGATACTAAAGGAGGCTATGAAGTTCACTGCTACGAGAAAAAAAATAGAAAACAAATAATTGAGAAATAGTCTTAATTAAAACAGTTTAAAAAGTAGATTTACTTAGAAAAAATGAGTTTTTAAAAGTCTGATGGTCAAAATATTATTCTTAGAAATCTGAAAACTTGATATGTTTTCCCCACTATCCTGACCTGAAACTGAAAATATTTTTATGTGAAATATTCCAATTTTGTCCCCTCCTCAAATGCTTAAACTACTTAGAAATGTAGAAGGAGGAGGAGAGGAGGAGGAGGAGCTTCCATGGCAGGAAAGGAAAAGGAAGAGAAGAGATAACTTATAAAGGATGGTGATGCCCAAGATCTTCCTTCTCCTCCAGATACACAGGATGTGTCCATTCATCAAATATTAATTAAGCCAGAGCCAGGTCCTGGGCTAGGGGGCACTGTGAACAAAATTGCTGGAGCCTCTCTCCAATGGAAAGACATGCAATAAATTATAGATATACTAGAGCCCCGGTGCATGAATTAGTGCACAGGTGGGGTCCCCAGGGGGCGGTGGGGGCCCAGGATGTGATCAGCCCTCCAGGCAGGTGGTAGGATGTCCTTGCTGGCCTGAGATCCGGATTCATCCCATGACATTCACGCCAGTTGTCGGGAGCCACCTGGCAGCTGCTTTTATATTGTCTCTTCCTTGAGGAGTGTCTAGAGTGGGGAAGCGGCCACGGTGCCTGAGGCCAACTTCCAAGAGGCTGGCAGCACTGTTGGGCTCATGCCAGCGGTGCTGGTCCTTTAGTGCTGGGCCCGTTAACTGGAGATTGGACATCCAGGACTACTGAAGGAGTGAGTGGCTGCTGCTGGGCTGGTGGGCCGCTGGGGGTGTCAGTCAGCTGAGCAGTGCTCCTGCTATGGGAGCGCTCTGACCACCAGGAGCATCTGCCCCCTGATGGTCAATGCGTGTCATAGGTTGTTCAATGATGTGGTCACTTAGGCTTTTATACATAACTAGAGGCCCAGTGTAAGAAATTTGTGCATGGGAGTGTGTCTCTTAGCCCAGCCTGCACTCTCTCCAATCTGGGACCCCTCAAGTGATGTCTGACTGCCCAGTTAGGCCCTATCCCAGTAGGATTGTGCCTAACTGGGCAGTCAAATCAGACCTAAATGGGCAGTCAGATATCCCTCTCACAATTCAAGTCTACTGGCTCCCAACTGCTCACCTGCCTGTTCTCCTGATTGCCCCTAACAACTTCTGCCTGCCAGCCTGATCACCCCCTAACCACTCCCCTGCCAGCCTGATTGATGCCTAATTGCTCCCATACCAGCCTGATTACCCCTAACTGTCCTTCCCTGCAGGTCTGGTCACCCATAACTGCTCTCCCCCAAAGGTTTGATCACCCCAAACTGCCCTCCCTTGAAGTCCTGATCCCTCCCAACTGCCCTCCCCTGCTGGCCATCTTGTGGTGGCTATCTTGTGTCCACATGGGGGCACTTTAATCTTTATATTGTTCAAAAGATTTTTTTAAAAAAAGTAATTCTAGCCGAAACCGGTTTGGCTCAATGGATAGAGTGTCGGCCTGCGGACTGAAGGGTCCTGGGTTTGATTCCGGTAAAGGGCATGTACCTTGGTTGCGGGCACATCCCCAGTAGGGGGTGTGCAAGAGGCAGCTGATCGATGACTCTTTCATCAATGTTTCTAACTCTCTATCTCTCTCCCTTCCTCTCTGTAAAAAAATCAATAAAATATATATATATTTTTTAATATTTTATTGATATTTTATAGAGAGGAAGGGAGACAGATAGAGAGCTAGAAAGGTCGGTGAGAGAGAAACATCGACCAGCTGCCTCTTGCACACCCCCTACCGGGGGGGTGCCCACAACCAAGGTAGATGCCCTTGACCGGAATCGAACCCGGGACCTTACAGTCCGCAGACCGACGCTCTACCACTGAGCCAAACCGGTTTTGGCAATAAAATATATTTTTAAAAAGTAATTCTACTAATCATGATAATACAAGTACTCTGAATGAAATTTTTTATTTTAAACAGAAATTATTCAATTTTGTATATATAAAGTAATTGAGAAATATCAAAATGAGAACATTGTGACTTCATAATTAAAATGATCTAGTATTCTAAACCATTTATAGTTGAATTATGAAGTGAATAGTGTGGGAGAGCATGGCAATCTTATAATTATAAGAGCTAACATTTATCCAACATCTCCTATGTTTAACTCACTCTTCTAAGGCTTTTATGTAGTTTAACTCATTTGTGCTCTCTTCTGTTTCTATTTGTAAAAAGCAACAAAGAAACCCATTGGAGGTTCATGATCTAATTATTTCAATCATATAGGTTAATAAATCAAATGAGAGGCATTAATTGTAATCTTCTAGGTTCAGTATGGCAGAGCAGCAATTTGAACCAAGACCCTGCTCCCTCTAACTCTCCAACCCTGAATGACCCTGTACCAAGTGTGTTGACTACCAGTGATCAAATAGTAGTTATAACTGAGGCAATGATCCAGCCACTGTCTATAAAGTTTGGGACTTTTTTCAAATAAGATTACCAGGATTTTTTGGCAATTGATACATTGAAATGCTATGAAAATTCTATAAATGCTTTTTACGTGGCAGCCAGCACCGACAGTGGGTGTGAGCAGTGGCCACTGCCCTGATCGCCCCTCAGGAGCACGGGGAGGTGGAGAAGCCCTCAAGGATGATCAGGGCCGGCAGCAACTGCTCACACACACCAACTGATGGTACAGAGCGATAGGGACCGGGACTAGCGCAGGGTGCTGGCAGCAGGTGCAAACAGTGGCTCCAGCACTGGCCACAAGTTCAAGCACCAGGCAGGACTCCAGCATGTAGGAACAAAGAATTTTCAGTAATTACCAGACGCTCACCCCAATAACAGCGACCAGTGCCCTGCCTTGGTCTGGTGCCTCCCCCCCCTCACCTGCCCCACCATTCCACTGAGGGTGATGCCCACCATGTTCCACACTCTGCCACCTGCTACTGACACCCACCATGCTCTATGCGTGCCCCCTGGTGGTCAACGAACATCATAGCAACCAGTTGTTCAGTTGTTCCACCATTCAGTCTATTTGCATATTAGCCTTTTATTATATACATATATGTGTGTGTATGTATTTTTTAAATTGATTTCAGAGATGAAGGGCAAGAGAGAGAGAAACATCAATGATGAAAGAGAACCACTGATCAGCTGCCTCCTACATGCTCCCTACTGGGAATTGAGCCTGCATCTGGACCCTGACCAGGAATGGAACCATGAACTCATGATTCATAGGTTGAGGTTCAACCACTGAGCCATGTCAGCCAGGCCACAAATCTATTTTATTATTCATTTATTAATTCAGTAGTTAGGGATAGTGATAGAAATGAATTTCAGTATGAAATATTATAAATGAAAATGGTAATGATTAGAGACCCAGTGGGGCTGAGGTTGGGCCCACAGACATGGAAAAAGATAGAGATGGAGGTGGCTTTTGGTTGGGGATAGGAATGGGAGGTGGTTGGAGACAGTGTATCACCATCTGACCTACTGTATATTTTACTTATTGGTGTATTGCCTTTTTTCTCTTATAAGAATATGATATAAGAGAGTTCAGATTATTTTTATTTGTTTGTTTTCTTTACTGTTATATTTCCAGGGTTTAAAATGAGGCCTACCATATGGTAGGCATAAATACTTATTAAATGATTTCATAAATTCATTTTTCTATGCCATTCACTTTCCTGGTGCTGGGATGTCCATAATAAAAGAAGCTGCCCTGGCTCTTAATAAACTTGCAGTTGAGAGATGAACATATAAACAGGATGTTACTATTAATGTGAAAGGTCCTAACTCCTGTGAAGCAGGGATTCAAGAAGCACCTATTTGATCCCTTGAACCTGATCCTATCCTAGGGAAGCAGAATGGCCTTCTTAGAAAAGGCAAGAGCATCTAGGCTGAGGCAGAAGGCAATAGGAATCACCAGAAAAGTTGGGGGAAAGGATGTTTCAGGCAAAATAAACAAGGTAATGACTGACAGCTAAGAAGAGGCATGGCAGTTTGCTCAAATGTCTAAAGTTGCTCTTCATGTTCTTGTTTGAGTTTTGAGAAAATTGAAGATAAGAAAAGAAAAATATTTGGCTGAATTCACTTGTTGTGAATTAAGATTCCAACTCAATTTTTTCTGCATTCAAATGCCACACCTTTACTAATGTGCCCTAGGCATATGACCTTATAGATTAGTGTCTCTCTGTATCAGATGCCCTCCTGTTTATGTGGCCAAAACTTTCCAAGTGGAAAACATTAGTCTCATTTCTTATTATTTAACCTATTCCTCAGAGAAACCTAAAGCTAACTTTTCTGGACTTTCCCATGTGATGTAGAGCGGGACCAAGATAAACATATAAGAGATTGTGTTCACATTCTTAAGACACCAAAGAGTCATTTTGTGGATTATATCTACTGTAAATCAATACAGCTTATAGGGCTGGAAGGTTTCATGCCCCATCCAAAAAGCTGATTTTCTCCTAGGAAACACCTTGTGCATGAGGGTTATCATCCTTATGCCGAAAGAATAATTGCTTAACCACTGTGCCAACTTCTGTAATAAGGAGAAACTAACTGATGGAAGATTGGGCTTGTGTCCAGCCAATGCCATCTGCATCTGAGGCACTTATCCTACATTACCTGTTAGCTAGCTTTGCCTTCTTCTGGAGATTTCATTTGTCCTTGCTCATAGAACCACACATTTTTTTTGAGTTGGAGATGTTTTTGTCCTCTTATTTTACATTCCTGCTATAATTATCACCACTCATGTGCTCTAGACCATTCTGTTTCCCCTTCATCTTTGTGTGCTCAGCAGATGTCTCACAAAGGTAGGAACATAGTGAACTTCAAGTCTATGAAAGGCAACCTGTTCTTGGGACCATGGAGGCCTCTAATGATGTCCACAGCTGAGAGAAATTGCCTCTGACTGAATACTACAAACAGGGCAGTTCTAAATACCTAGAGTCACCTGGTGACTCAAGAGTTCTTCTATCATAGCAGTATTACCAAGGCTCTCCAGCACTCTTTTTGGCCATTATCTCCCATATAAGAACAAGGTACTAGGATTTGGAGAATGTGAGCCTCAACTTTAGATTTTTCCATTTACAATTCCTTCATTTTCTTTCTAATTTTCCTAATCTGTTTCATTTCAGCTCTCTTACTATGACTAGCCATCATGTCAAGCAGAGAACTTGTCTCAGTGACATTGAAACATGGCTGAAGTATTAGAAGTATTAGTAGCACCTCCAAGTCATGTGACTGCCTTTATTCACAAACATGAAGAAAGGCAACAACACAAATTTAAGGGATTTCAAACAAGTGGTTCTATAAATGTCACTTCTTGTCTACTTTTTGAGAGAAGACAGTTGAAAACATTCTATAATTCTTTTCAGTGGCATCTTAAATATTGTTAAAAAGACTAACTCGCCGAATCCAGTTTGGCTCAGTGGATAGAGCGTTGGCCTGTGTACTGAAAGGTCCCGGGTTCGATTCCAGTCAAGGGCATGTATCTTGGTTGCGGGCACATCCCCAGTAGGGGTGTGCAGGAGGCAGCTGATCGATGTTTCTCTCTTATTGATGTTTCTAGCTCTCTATCCCTCTTTCTTCCTCTCTGTAAAAAATCAATAAAATATATATTTTTAAAAATACTAACTTTAGGTCTGGGTTCTTAGCAAACATTGTTAGGAATTTGGGTTCTGGAGTCTTCCCAATAAAACAGCACAGTGTTTAGTTAGAATGGTACTTGGTTATGCTACAGGAACAAATTAATCTTGAAAAATTAGTGGTTTAATATATTGTAAGCTTATTTATTTATATTTTATATAAAATCTAATGAAGGTCAATAATGATTCTCCTATATTCAGTGTTTCAGGAATTGAGGCTCCTTCCAACTTGAAACATTGCTATCTAAACATGTGACTTCCCAATTTGCCAAGGCAAGGGGATAGATTAGTATGAAATTGACACATTAGTATTAGAATGCCTTGGCATCCAAATGTCACCATCATTTCCATCCATGCTTCCTTAGCTAGAAGAGTTTTATGGCTTTACCTAACTACTAGGGTCTGGTGAGTATAGTCTCCCCATTTTGCCAGGAAGCAGGGTAGAACCAATTCAGAGAAGCATTAGTTGTCTCTACTTACCCAGCTCTACCTCCTTCTTAGCCAAGCTTGGGAAAATTAGGTTTCCTTATGTATAACTCAACTGAAATAATAATAGTTTCTACCTCATGTGACTATTATGCAGATCAAACATGATAATGTACATAAAACATTTAATATAACTGGCATAGAATAAGTACATAATAAATGTTAGGTACCATTATTGTTGTTATTAATTTACTGAATGGCCTAATAGTCAATTGTATTAAGAGTGATGAAAGCACTTCATAGCTGCCTTCTGAGTTACTTAGCGGAGAGCTGTTAGTGCAAGAATCAGTTAATTTCCAGTAGGCTCTGGGTTTTCTTTAAACAACTGTTACAATGTTATGAGTCTTACAATTTCTAGATGAGATTCTTCTCTTGCTGTGAAACTAGCACTCTCCTGATTTAGGTCAATTTTATCCAAAGTCCAGATGAAAATGCATTTGTGTGATGATGTCAGTTCTTTGAAGTGTTTTTCATTTTCTACATCCACTGAGCAAGATAATATTGTGATTTTGAGGCTGTTTTGTATTTAAAATCATCTGGAACTTTCTTCCTCTAACAAGTCAGTTATAAGAAAGAGTAAAGCAGATGTACCGATGAAAATTCTTATGAGTCTTGGCCACTGGCTTAAGAGCCTCAATGAAAAGGAAGGGAAAATGAACATGTACTGACCACCTGCTTTGTACTTTGAGCTTGACATGTCATTTTATTTAATCATCATAGCAAATTTATGAGATAATATTATTTTAGTTTACAGATGAGAAAACTGAGAGTTCGAGTAACAGGCTCAAGGTCTCAAAGCTGGTACATGGTAGGGCCTAGAATTGAACTATTCCTTGAGGGAGAGGAGGAAAATAATAGAAATAATATATACTTTGCTGTAAAAAAAAAAAGAGCTGAGTTTGAATCCTGGCTTTGCTACTTCTAACATTGTACTTTGATTAAGTAATTTAGTTTGTCCATCCATATAATGATGCTAATAATAATGACGACAATAGCAACTAAACTTACATAGGCTTATTGGCAGAAATTTTTACGTAGGATTTACTGAGCCAGGTTCTTTTGATGACCATTATGTATATTAACCCATTTAATCTACACAACTACCTGATTAAAGTGGATAACATTATTATCCCTATTTTACAGACGACAAAACTGAAACACTAAGTGATTAAACAGTTTGCCCACGGTCACACAGCTAGTGAGCTGCAGAGTATGAGTTCAGACCCGAGTACTCAAGGTAATTCTATATAATAAAAGGGTAACATGCAAATGGACCAAACGATGGAACAACCGATCAATATGACACACGCTGACCACCAGAGGGCAGATGCTCTCGGTCCTTTCCCTCTGGCCGGCAGGCTTTGATGCCCAATGCCCAATGGCAAATGGGGAACTAGGGGTGAGTGGCAGTGGGGGTGGGGCTGGCTGCTGGCTGCCAGGGAAGATGGCCCTAATCTCAGGCCAGGCCTAGGGACTGTACCCGCACATGAATTTTGTGCACCGGCCTCTAGCAATGTCATGAAGTGTGCATGGTAGGACTCAACAAATACACATCATTGTCACAATCACCTTTGCACTCCGCATTACTGACAGGATAATTCCAAGGAGTGTCTTCTCTCAGAGAAGGGGCAGTCTATCCTGGGGACCATTGACCACTGGCCTAATATTCCCTTTAGCCATCAAAAGGCTCCTCATCCACCCTTTACATTGTCTTAGATTCTTTCCTTCTATAGAACATGTCCTTGCCATTTCTCTAATCTTTACGGAAATAACGTTTGGGGATGGACTGTCCAGTGTCCATTAGTGTGTATAATGGGAAAGTTGTTTATCCCATGGAAGGCTGGGGGTGATAAAATGGAGATTAAGGAGTCAAATCATCACCCACCCAATGACAAGCTAACTAGATAATATAATTGCTTAGAGATGTTATCGTATATTTGGTTTTTGCTAATGGAGAGCTTAACTATAATACTCTTAAACTGACTAGCCATTATTCTGTTGTTAGTCCAAATTGTTAAGAATGGGTCCTCATTTTCTTTCAGTTCATCTTATCGCAGAAATCTTAAGGGATGCAGAGAAGTTGTACTTTCAGATGAGCAATTAAGTGGATAGGAACCGTAAGAGAAGATGTGAAAGGCCTAAAGCCTTAGATTAGATCTGGCATCAGTGAATTTGGAGGAACAGCTGAAAGAGGGAAGTACTTACTAGCTGAAGCATTAAGATGATTAACTACATTGACTACAGAGAGCAGTCACAGTCATATGAAAATGTTTTCCAAACCTCCAGGCAAAAGGACAGTCTCAGTGAAACAAATAACTCTCAGAGTCATTTTGTAAAGTGAATCCACAAGGGACCTACAACTTATGAACACTCTTAAAAGCCCCGTTTTAATCTTTTCTCTAACACCAGTTATAAAAATATATGAGTCTGGGTTAAATGAGAGTGGTTTCTCTCTATCTCTCTCTCTCTCTCTCTCTCTCTCACACACACACACACACACACACACACACACACACACACACACACTTGTTTCAGCGTTATTGTATTATTGTATACTAGGGGCCCAGGGCATGAGGTGTTGGCACATTCTCCGCACCCCTGCCCAGCCCCTCCCACTGTGCCCTGGGTCCCCTGTCTGCTGGCAGCCCCACACCTGCTGACAGCATGGAGCGATTGGGGCCGGCACCAGCAGTGGGTGCAAGTGCCGGGCAGGACTGCAGTGCATGGGAGCAAAGAATCTTTCACCAGCCGAAACCGGTTTGGCTCAGTGGATAGAGCATCAGCCTGCAGACTGAAGGGTTCCGGGTTCAGGTTCTACTCCGGTCATGTACCTCGGTTGTGGGCATATCCTCAGTAGGGGTGTGCAAGAGGCAGCTGATCGATGATTCTGTCTTATCGATGTTTCTGGCTCTCTATCCCTCTCTCTTCCTCTCTGTAAAAAATCAGTAAAATATATATTAAAAAAAAAAAGAATCTTTCACCAGAGGCTTGCCCAGATGACAATGACCTGCACCCTGCCTTGGTCTGGCACCCCCGCTTACCTGCTCCACCATCCCACTGAGGCCGATGTCCATCATGTTCTGCACTCTGCTGCCTGCTGCCGGCACCCACCACTGATGTCCGTGGTGTTCTGTGCGCACCCCCTGGTGATCAGCATACGTCTTAGCAACCGGTGGTTCGGTTGTTCAGTTGTTCCTTCGTTCAGTCTATTTGCATATTATGGTTTTATATCTAGAGATAATACGAACTGCTGAGTATCCTTGGTAAGTTATGGATACATTACAATAGTTCAATTCAATACACATCAAGGAGACATAGTATATATGAGGCAGTAGGCTAATTACCTCACTGCATTAGAAAAGATGTGTGCAGCAGATGACCTCAATCTAATCCATTACCAAATCCTGTGGACTTCTCTAATGACTGCCACTCCACTGCCTGCCAGTTGCCACGACTGTCTCAGGCCTGCCCAGACCCCTCCCCTCCCTTTAAACAGCAGTCTGTCTTTTAAAATGTTAAGCTGGCCAAAACCGGTTTGGCTCAGTGGATAGAGCGTCGGCCTGCGGACTCAAGGGTCCCGGGTTTGATTCCGGTCAAGGGCATGTACCTTGGTTGCTAGCACATCCCCGGTGGGGGGGTGTGCAATAGGCAGCTGGTCGATGACTCTCTCTCATGGATGTTTCCAACTCTCTATCCCTCTCTCTTCCTCTCTGTAAAAAGTCAATAAAATATATTTTTTTAAAAAATAAATAAATAAGATGTTAAGCTCATCACATTGCTCCCACACATGCACCCCACCCGACAACTCTTCCTGGTACCCAGCTGCCCTCAGAATAATGCCCAAATTCACCTCAGACCTTCCAGAGCCCTGTGTGCTCCCCTCACGGACCAGCCAGCATCCATCCCCACATTCCCATTCTCGCTGCACCATTCTCCAGTCTCACTCCTCTGTCATTGTATCAGAGGAGCTTTGCCCACTCCTGCCCGATAGCCTTTTCACTTCTGCTTCCGCCTGTGTGATTCTCCCAGCTTCCCCTAGCTAGCTCCTGCACTCTCTTCGAATACTATGTACTTTTTCCATGTCTCTATCATTGAAGTTATTTGAATACTTAGTGATATAATTAAGTTGCAAGTCCTACAAAAACAAAATCACAGCCAAAACCGGTTTGGCTCAGTGTATAGAGCGTTGGTCTGTGGACTGAAAGGTCCTGGGTTTGATTCCGGTAAAGGGCATGTACCTTGGTTGCGGGCACATCATTGGTGAGGGGTGTGCAGGAGGCAGCTGATCGATGTCTCTCTCTCATCGATGTTTCTAACTCTCTATCCCTCTACCTTCCTCTCTGTAAAAAATCAATAAAATATATATTTTTTTAAAAAGTCCATTTTGAATCTTTGGGTATTTAAATCACAAACCTCCCCGAGGAGGGGGTTGATTGCTGTATCCCCAGTGTTCAGGTCAGTACCTCACCCAGAGAGATGCCAAGTACTTGTTGAATGAATGCATGAAATGACTTACTATGCTTGGAGAGAAAAAGGATATTTGCGACTAACCTAACATAAAAAAGAAGGAAGGAAATACTATGGGATACAGGTAAGAAGGCCATTCATTCTCTGTAAGATTGAGGAAATACCCAAAGATTCAAAATGGACTTTTTAAAAAATATATATTTTATTGATTTTTTACAGAGAGGAAGGTAGAGGGATAGAGAGTTAGAAACATCGATGAGAGAGAATCATCGATCAGCTGCCTCCTGCACACCCCCGACCTGGATTGTGCCCGCAGCCAATGTACATGACCTTGACCGGAATCGAACCTGGGACCTTTCAGTCCCCAAGGCCTGCGCTCGATCCACTGAGCCAAACTGGTTTCGGCTCAAAATGGACTTTTAAGGATAAGCAGAATTAAGATATGCAAAGATAAGCATATGGCCAAAAGCAAGGGACCCTGTTGAGGGATAGTGAAAAGTCTAACAGAGCAAGCATGAGGGCCTAATGTGACTATAGAGGCAGGTGGCTAGAGGGGAAGATGACCTTAAATATAACACCAATAAGTTTGGGCATGCATGTTGTAACACCAATAGCATAACCCCAGATGATTTTAGCAATAATGATTTATTGGTGGGTGAGAGCAATCTAGGTGAGGGGAAAATGAAAGCCTGAGGAACTTGGTTAATGGTGGAGGGAATGAAAACAAGAAACAAGATTCCAGAGATAGTGCAAAAAAAATGAAGGCTTTCCCCCCACGTTAAAATCAAATACATGTTGAATATAACAGTTTGTTGAGTACAACTGTATTTTTTCCCTGTGAATGATTCATTCATATGAAATAACTCTAATTTAGGGCGGGGGGTGGGAGGAGATAGGGAATGCGAGAGAGACAAAAATTTTGGTTGATTGTTACAATTGTAAGAGAGATTAGTGAAACCCAATTAGTTAAGGCAATATGGGGAACTTATTGGCTATCACGCCATAGGAAGGCCAGTTTGCTGCTGGAGTCTCTCTTCTGGTCATCTTTCATCTCTTACTTTGGGTATTAGTTTTCCTTTCTCAAGCAGGCACTTTCTGAGTTTTTTCTTATACAGTCGTTTTCACCACGCTCCCTTAGATGCGACCTGGTATTCAAAATGCCTAGAGAAGAGCCCTCAGTGACCTGGTTTGGTAGCACATCCATTCACTCTTGGAGCCTGGAGGAGGTGTTCTGTGCTTGCAGCTCTCTAGAACTATAGACCTGTTATTGTATGTGAGGGTGGGTCTCCACATGAAGAGGGGTTCTGCTATGGAAAGAAGGAAAAGACTTGGTAAGACCAAACAAGAGATGTCTCCTACATATACCTTGATATACAACATATGAAGTGCTGACTATTGTCACATATTTGGAGACCATAGATCTTCACAGCTATCTACATGTCTCTTTCTGCCATTTATTCAACTTTTCTTATAATAATCCAAAATATCTTCTTGCTTGCAATTCTTGCAATTTAAAGACAACGAAAAGCCCTGCTTTCCCCCCCCCTTCTTATGGATCTCCAGGTTGGTTAGCTAAAAGAGTATGTTCTTCCTTTAATAAAGATGGAGAGCACTCTTTTATTCCAGAAACAAAATAATGTTTATGTAGAAAAGGAAATAATGGAGCACAATATTTCTGCTTCTTCTGATTCTACTTTGTTTCATAGTTGAATAGTATCCTAGACAGCCAAGGGGAAGTGATTAAATGGAATTAATATTTCACTTAAGAAATTTAAACAAAGCAAAGCAAATAACCTTTACAGCTTGGGACCCAGCCCTCACCTGGTTTGGATTCATTAACTCTTTATTCTTTTATTTTTTAACTTTTTATACTAAGTATTTTA
The DNA here is from genome assembly GCA_963924515.1 of Vespertilio murinus. NCBI lineage: Eukaryota > Metazoa > Chordata > Mammalia > Chiroptera > Vespertilionidae > Vespertilio > Vespertilio murinus. The sequence goes on from OZ004704.1 coordinate 98,082,017, forward strand.
TTTGTATGCTGCTGCATATATATATATATATATATATATATATATAAAGTAATCATTATTGTGAAATAGAAATTCATGAAAATTCAGAGAGATAGTTGTTAAGGACTGACAAAAGCAGAAGTTTGTATAGCACGGCACATGTTATAGGTTAAGCTTTTTGTACAGGCTTCAGATTTAGCTCTATGAATATTCACTAGTGCAAGAACAGTGATTTAGAACACCTTCAAATTTCATTTTGCTACAAAAAGGAACAAACTTTCTGGGGACTGAAGGGATTGGTACTTGAAGATACTCCAGGCAGCAGGGGGTCATGCTGGGCATTCTGCAGACAGAACTGTTTCAGATCTGCAGCTGCCTGGGAAACCTTCACGCGGTTGAGCCTGGCCTCCAGCTGGAGCTGTGGAACCACTTTCTTCAGAGCTGTGATGCTGGAGGAACCAGACACGATGCACCCAGTGCAGGGGAGATTTGTCTGTAGCGGTCAGCTGGTGGTCCTGGGTTCACAGGGCCAGATGGCGGGCAGTGATGCGGGGGGGGGGGGGAGGATGGAGGGGATGTATTTATTCTTATAGTTCAAAATAATCCATTTAAAAAAACTACACCAGATGGATATGAGCTAACTGCTTGCTAATTTATCCAATATTTCCCATAATTATTCTTACATTATTTATTTTATAATATCAAATAGTATTTGACAGCTGTTATCTTTGAGCAACTATATCTAAAGAAAAATCAAAGCCACTAAAACATAAACATAATTCATTAAGAATGTTCAAATTATATTTTGATGGATTTTTAAAACTGCAAGATTTTAACAAAGCCTCTAGGGAATATTAGAATTTGCATTGGAAAGCCATTCTGTGGAATTGCATAAAACACTTAAAGGTAAGAATTTTCACGGGCCACTAAGGACTTTTGTAGAGACCCATAAAAGTACAATTTTTTTTTTATTTTTAAATATATTTTATTGATTTTTTTACAGAGAGGAAGAGAGAGAGATAGAGAGTTAGAAACATTGATGAGAGAGAATCATTGATCAGCTGTCTCTTGCACACCCCCTACTGAGGATGTGCCCACAACCAAGGTACATGCCCTTGACCGGAATCGAACCTGGGACCTTTCAGTCCGCAGACCGACGCTCTATCCATTAAGCCAAACCGGTTTTGGCTAAAAGTACAATTTCTATAAAATGTCATGTTAATGCATTTTAGTTTATCTTTGTGCCTTAGCTCCATCTTTAACCTAACAATTATTCCGTCTTTTACTTTCTTTGTTATTTTCATGTGACCTTTTGAAGACCATGTTATCTAAAAATACTATTTGAAACGGCACTGAGAAACATTTTTGTGACACTATCAGCCAATATTGTCTTGGGTTGAGAGCAGGTTGAAACAGAAACTTTCAAACATTCTAAGTAGGAAGATTATAGAGCAACACATTTCATGACAGCTTCTATAATTAAAACAAATGATTTGGCAAGTGTTGCATTCATAGTTGTCACTGGTTCTCTGTATGTACAGCAGGTTTGGTGATAAAAGCACACTTTCTCGTGTGTTATTTCATCTATAAATTATCTCAAAATTAACTCCTATAATTCTTATTTTTTAATGTGACAATAAATTGACAGCAGCTGAGCTAAGATGGTGTTGAGTTTGCTCAGGCTGCTATAACAAAGTGTCACTGACTGGATGGCTTACCAGTACACAACAGAAATTTGTTGTCTTATAGATCTAGAGGCTAAACAGGGTGGGGCAACTTTTTGACTCGAGGGCCACAATGGGTTCTTAAACTGGACCAGAGGGCTGAAACAAAAGCATGGGTGGAGTGTTTGTGTGAACTAATATAAATTCAAAGTAAACATCATTACATAAAAGGGAACAGCCCACTCTTTCGGCTCCGCGAGGACCGGATAGAACAGCTGAGCGGGTCGTAGTTTGCCCACGCCTGGGCTAGAAGTATGAAACGATGGTGTCAGCGGGGTTGGGTTCTTCTGAGGGCTGGGACTGAAGGGTCTGTTCCAGGTCTCTCCTTGGCCATCTTCTCTCTGTGTCTCTCTGCACTGTCTTGGATCTGTCTGTGTCCAAATTTTCCCTTCTTGAAAGGACACCAGTCATATCGGATTAGAGCCCACCCAGATGACCTCATTTTAACTTGATTACCTCAGAGAAAACCTTATGTACATTATGACAGTGCCCCATCTACAAAAAAGCCTGTGCATGAGTCCTCTGGGAAACTGTGACCTTAGGTCCTGACAGCTACACTGATGTATGTCTCATACCCACCTGTGCGTGGTCTCATCAGCATGTGCCCTTCAGGCTTCCTGCTCCTACGTCTGTCAATGGCAGCGGAGTAGAGGTTAGTTTAGTAATTGTGAATAAAGGACTTTGTGTTTGGGGTGATTCCCTGTTTCCACCTTAGGGTCTGGGTCTACAGCTGTGTGCGAAAGTACCTAAGAACCCACTGAGGAATAAGCAGCTGGAATTCCACTACACGTGAGCATGATCGGGATCACATCAGAAAATCACAACATTGCCATTTAAGGTGCTTACGAGATCTTTGGAAACACAGGGAGTGGAAGGGAGCAAAGGTGACTGCAGTAAAGGAGCTGTTAAAATACACAACAGGTAAACATTTTCAGCACAGTGTGGGGGGCAATGCAGCTTTCTCAAGTGATTGAAGTTACATAGGGTATGGTGTCTAGCATATGAGGCTAAGGATACATGGGAAGAAAACATCCTGCTTTATGCCCAAAGGGTCTCTGAAGAATTGTCCACCCTGTTACCTTAATATTCTTAAAAGATGCCCATTCAGTTTCAGAAATGGAGGGTAACTGTGTTCCTGTAATTGACACTGATCTGATGGCTTGTTCTTGACATGCCATGATTCTTTCTGGTTGTTTTAGCCACATCGCTCCTGGGCATTGATCATCAGTGATACTGTTGTGGGGGTGGGGCTGGGGGGTGAGGCCAGGGGTGGCAGAGCTGGCTTCCTGGGGGTATGGGCTGAGCAGTCTCACAGAGCCCTGTGCTTAGGAAGGCCCGCTCCTAGTTTAGTGCTCTGTGATTTCCATTGCAGACTCTTGATTTTTGAAAAGAGCCCACGTTTTCATTTTGCAGTGGGACCTGCAAATTGTGTTGCTGATGCTGACTCTCTGGGGTAACAAGGCTCCATGAGCAACATCTCTGGGGAGGTCCAAAGAATTGGAACAAATGCTATAAGCATTGTTTATGGAATTGAAATAAATCTCAAAGATGGGGTGGGTGGGTAATGAAACTCCACAGTCTGTGAGATTGAGGTGTTTGGGAAAGTCCCATAAAAGAGCCAATGGGAAAAAGAAATACTGCCAGTGTATCCATAAAACCTGCCAGAGGGACTATGGCCAGTCAGACCCCCTTTGAGCCTACTCTGCTTTCTTAAGGAGTACCAGCCAAACTTTAGCTTACGACCGACTATTCTGCTACCATATCTCACTGTCTGTAGCCTCCATTCTTGCTAACCACGAGGCAGATGTTGGAAGCAGTAGAATAGAAAAGGTGTTGTTGCCCCTTCTCTTTGCTGTTTACCCAAGCTCCATTCCTCCCTAGACCAGTCTTCCAGAGAAATATGAACAAGGATGGAGACTATTGATTCATGATTAGGACTGGCAGAGACCTCCATAACTGTTCATCCCAAAGAAAGAATAATGTAATAAGAGTCTTATATAATGAATCATAGTTGTATAATTTATCCTCTGTGGGCAGGCAGTAACTTAAACATTATGAATTCATCAAGAGCAATTTCATTCTTATCAGTAGGGAAGCCATGTACTTCTTCAAAGAGTTTACAGTGTTGATTTGGCAGATGACCCCTTTATATTAAAACTAAATATCAACGAAGTTGCCAAACTGAGGCTTTCACAAAATTTATTTCTATGCAATTAAATTTGACAAGCAAAGAATTATTAAGTTTTTCAAATAACAACCACTTGGAAATATATAAAACCACTTAAAAAAACTTCAAAAAATTTTAAAAAATTATAAAACAGGTAGAAAATAATAATATAAAAAACATAATATAAAACAAAAATAACTTTATAATCCTTAATGCTTATACACCTAAATAAAAGAAAATAAGTGAATGTTTTCAATTTAAAAAATAAAGAACAACTATAATAAACTAACAGTAAATAATAGAATTTATAATGATAAAAACATAATATGCTAATTACACCAGACGTCCTTTTGGACGTCATTCAGGATGAAGCCAGGGTTGCTGCTGTGAGGGCCAGGGCTGCTGCCTTAGCCTTTGGAGCCTCTTTCATGGATTTCATGTATCAGGCCTCTAGTTAATAAGTAAATCTAAGAGTAGCTTCTTTAAAAAGAAAATGAGCCAAAACTGGTTTGGCTCAGTGGATAAACGTTGGCCTGCAGACTGAAAGGTCCCAGGTTTGATTCCAGTCAGGGACATGTACCTTGGTTGTGGGCACATTCCCATTAGCGGGTGTGCAAGAGGCAGCTGATTGATGTTTCTCTCTCATCAATGTTTCCAACTCTCTCTCCCTCTCTCTTCTTCTCTGTAAAAAATCAATAAAATATATTTTTAAAAGAAAATGAAAAAATAGAAGGATAAACCATTAACTAGTTTAAGAAAATAAAAAGTATATAATTCACAAGATTAGAAATGGAAAAAGAAAAATAATGTATACAGAGAAATAAATAAGTAATCAAAGAGTAATATACTTGACTCCACAAATAAATTTGAAAGGCAAGTTAAAGTTTTTCTAGAAAAATAGATGCTAACAAAATTGACCACAGGAGAGAGAAAAATCCAAATACATCAATAAACCCAGAAGAAATTTATATTATCAAAGCATCTCCTTTTCCTCCAAACACACACAACCATCAACACTGGTTTTGATGAACTCACAGAAGGTGTTCTTTCAAACATTTAATAAAATATAATTTAGTATGCTTTCCTATAGCATAAGAAAGGATAGAAACTTTCATATTCTTCTTGCAAGGCCAAGAACCAAAAGACTGCTGGTAATAGAAACACACACACACACACACACACACACACAAAAATAAAATAAAATAAAAAAATCTGCAGACCACTTGTTTATTTAGATGAATGCAAAATGTGAATTGTAAGCTCACTAAATATAAGACAACAGTACAAAAAGAAATCACTCACCACAATAAAATGAGATTAATCCTAGAATTGCAAGGATAGTTTCATTTTCTAAATCTAAACAAATAAAACTTAGTTTTGCCTTTTACCATATGCATAAAAACTTACATACAAATTTTACTAAATATAAAAGCTAAATTTGGGATAGTATGACTCAAATATGTGCTGCACTAGAGGCCCAGTGCACAGCATTTGTGCACTTGTAGGTGGGGATCCCTCAGCCTGGCCTATGCCCTTTGCAGTCTGGAACCCCTCAGGGGATGTCCTCCTGTCAGCCATGAGCCCAGCTTCTGGCTAAGCAGTGTTCCCCCTGTGGGAGCATACTGACCACCAGAGGGCAGCTCCTGTGTTGAGCATCTGCCCCCTGGTGGTCAGTGCATACCATAGCAACCTGGTCATTTCACCATTCAGTCAATTTGCATATTAGGGTTTTATTATATAAAATAGCTCCAGAGAGCTTCCATAAGGACAGGACAGTCATCTTACAAAGTAGTTGTAAAAACAGACAGTTTCAAAACTATACCTTATATCAATCCAAAGGCATATAAGCAAAAGTTACTTCTCACAAAACAACTCTTCACGTGCTGTAGGGTGAGAAGCAGCATAAATTTCTTTGTACAATAATGGTTGAGGATTTTCCAGAACACTGAGGAAGCCAGTTATAAATACTTTTATATATAAAAGCCCAGGCCTGGCTAGCTCAGTCTATATAATATGAGACTCTTATAAAAGCCTAGCAACTGGAATGGCAGAATGACTAGAATGAGTGGTGACTATGACATGCATTGTGGTAACCAACCAGCCTGATCCAGGCCCCAACTGCCTGCAGCCCCTCCCCCTTGTATGGCCCTACCTCTGATTGGCCCCCTTTTGGGGGCAGGGCTGGCTGGTCAACCATCTGTAGCCCCATCCCCTCTCCATCCCAGCCTGATGGGCCTCCATCAGGGCATACTGGCTGGAGCCCACCCTTGCACAAATTCATGCACAGAGCCTCTAATATTCTAATATTATGCTTAAAACAGAATACAGTGATATTTTTATTGAGAACAAAAAAGATTCAAGAAATCTCACTGTCACTATCACTTGTGTTTAACCTAATTTCAAAAAAGTTAGCCAAAGTAACTAGACAGAAAAAGCTTAGATTATGTACTATATGTGTATATAATTTATAAATATCTATGCATTATATATTATATACTAGAGGCCTTTTGCATGATATTCATGCAAAATAGGCCTTTCTTCCCCTGACTTTGCCCCTGGCCACCTGGGAGTCTGC